>PVKB01006073.1:0-75050 GCA_004027205.1 Ctenodactylus gundi | reverse complement strand
AACAAGGTGGACCCCAGGACTCCCCGTGTGAAAACCATCACCAATACTGGACCTAACATCCAGCAGCCCAGATGTGGACTCTCAGCTGTGGGAGTTGGTCCAGAGTGTGGAGCACATCTAGGCCCAGGGCCACGTTCATAGAGCACTTTGCTCTAGTGGCCTTCTGGTTAGTGTCTGGCCCTTCTCGTGTGTGTGCAGACAACTGGCTGGATTTTGTCATTTGCCATTTCTTTCTTCCCTTTCTCTTCTAGCAATTGAAGGTGACACTTTTGTATATGGTGTGCCTAATTCTGTGCTCCTAGGTAACTTGTCTGTTCATCTCTCATGAAATTTCTGCCATGGTAAAAACCAGGAATGGGTGCTCCCACCTGAGCCCCGGAACAACTGAATTAACCACTTACTTGATACAAGAGTGATTATGCTCAGCAGGTCGGTGTTATTATTCGTTGTAGAGTTTCATTCATCGATGGCACATTGGAGAAAACTGCAGCAAATGTACAACCAGGAGTTCAGTCTTGTTTCTGGTTGATCTAGTTTGAATAATCAAGTCTTTCAGATATGTTTCAGTTCTGTCAATGTTTCTCCAGTTTCCTTTTAGCCTTCATGACACTGATTCCTTCTAGCCATTCGTATCTTCCATGACAAAGAGAATACAGAAATGCTAACTTTAGCACACTTTATTTCTCCTAAAGCAAAACTATTAACACCAAAGGACACCTGTGTGTAAAAATGAGAATCGGATTTGTCCTTCAAATACAGTAAATTCACCTTGAACCCCCAATTGGTAACTGAATCATACCACAGCATAACTTTTAAAAAGCATAATAGATGGATGTCTTCTGTGTAAACATTGCTTCCCATATGTCTTCTTGGCTCATTCCCCCCTTTCCTCATTAGCCAGGTAACAAACCAAAATGAGAAATGCCACTTACCAGAATAGAGATGAGCCTGGGCTCCATAGTGAGTTCAGCCTGGACTGCAGAGTGAGACCTTGGCTCATAAAAACATACATATGTTAAGAGAAAGGTCACTGAAAAATTACAGTCATTGCCTATATGCCAATCCAGACATGGAAGGGTGGGAGCTGGGAGAGTTAGTCAGGGGATAGTTTTCAACTTTGGGGGATTCAAAATTCTTATAGGGGTTACACTCTTCATTTTGAAAATCTGCCCAGTCTTATCCTGCTTGGCCACCTTGGATATAAAGGTCATCACCAGCTCTACTGAGTCTATGGTTGAGAGAACAACAGCTTCTCATATACTGATGTTGTGGAGGTATGGACCTTTCTATGTCAAGGAGATGGTGACCTTTGTCCCCAAAGGGTTCTGAGCTCTAAGGGGGGAATACGGTAGGGGCTTGGGCTTGCTCCCACCAGAAAAAAAGAAATGAGGCAGTATGGGCTTATCAGTGTGGAGGCAGTATGATTTTATTAGTCTGGAGACAGCGTGACCTTGCACACCTGTGCACTCTAGTCCTACCTTGTAACTTCCAGCACCACCCTATTTCTTAGACTGTAACTTTAAGGTGACTACCCAGCAGCTTTAAAGTACCGAATCACAATTACCTGTTACCATGTAGTGGAGACAAAACTGTGTATTAGAGGGCACTCAGCCTCTGGGTACTAATCCACAGGGTCACTGTGCTGGCACTGATAAAACTGCTTCCTGCAAAGCCTTGGTGTCCACTTCTCTGTCCATCATGAAACAGATTTACTTCTTTTCACTGGTCTTACAAAATTCCATCACAGGACATTCAACATTTATTTTCTTATGACTCCTGCACTGTCTTCCCCGAACGGCATATGAGCTTTTTGAAGACAGTGATCTTCCTGTCCCATTTCCTCTTGAACTAAACGCACCTGTTAACATGTTAGAAAACCCACCCAATGATCACTAATCTTTCCTACCAACAGTGAATACACAGTATGCCACAGAGTCCTAGTTTTATTAACCATCTGTCGCTGTTTCTAAGTAGTCTCTTTGTTTTCAAAAATCATTAAGCTACAGCTTGAGTATACCTTTAGTGTTGCTGAGTTTCCAGGATAGGCATGTTCTGGGCTTACTTCTGCACCTCTGAAACTCCAGTGATTTCTGCTCGTAAATCCCTAAAATCCCAAATTACAGTACTTCTCCCCACATAACGTTCTGACTTTATATTCATTGCATAATTATGAGCAATGACTCTAAGCAATGCCGCAGTCCACCCGTCTTCATGGACCTCTGCCGGTGGAACGGAGACCGCACATGGCTGCCCCAATTCTGGGCTTTTGCAGGTCACAGCGTGCGGCGTGCTGGGCTTCAGATTTCGCGCTGCAGGGATGGCACCTGCTCTCTGTCATCTGTGTCCAGTCACTTTGCCCGATCCTGTGTTCAGAACCCACCTAAAGATGAATCCACCCAAGGAAAATTAAAATGACTGCTCCCAAGAGGGCACCGGAAGTGCTGCGTCAAGACAGCACGTGCACTCGGAAACCCTCCCCTCCCAGGCTCTCACTGGCTGAGTCCCATCATAGCATGTTATGAGTAAATGTCTTCTGGTTCCTGATCTCAGTGAGCACAGTCCAGGGAACATGCAAGGGACCTGTGCGTAGTTCCCCTCCTATTTGGATGGGGTGGTGACCATCCTTATGCAGGGCTGCAGGCTGATTACTCCGTGTTACCTGAAATGGCGTCTAAAGTCTTTACAGTCATTACTTCACCCTCAAGGCTGCTCAGCAATTTAATGGAAGCTAAAGAGTGTGGTTCAGTGTTTCAAAGGCTTCTGTAACAGACGCATCATTCCACAGAGTCGGTCACACGCGGTGTGTCTGTGCCTAGAGGCATTCTACCCCTTACCCTTCCTTTTTTCTTCTTATCAATCGAAGAATATGTTTCCAGTGCTTCACTGCCTAAAACAACCAGCTGAACAAAAAAAGGGGGGAAGTGAATTACCATTTTAAGTGGGCACACATGCAAAAGCAAGGAGACAGGACGTTTGCTATAGGAAATGCCACCTTAGTGAAAAAATTCAAAATTAGCAGTATTCTGTGTGTGGCCTCGGGTGACAATGACACTTTCCTTTGGTCTTACCCATGTGACTTTACATGCATGACATCATTTGTAATGAAGTAATGGGGAAATAGTGCTGTGCAGAAATACAAAAACCGTGTGTGACAGACAAATATTAACTGGAATAAATAGGAGTTATGTCTTCTTGTTACAGTGCATGTGTCATGTTAATCAGCAAGGAGGAACAGTTTGCTGGTAATTTGCTTCAAGTCAAATGATCACTCACCATCGTAAGGTAGGATTTGGTTAGATCCTGATTTTTAAATTCATGATACACACACACACACACACACACACACACGCCAAAGGAAACCTGTTCTGGATTTTTAACTAATGGCTGCATGTTCTCATTGGAGTTCGTATCTTCTCAGCATTACCTACCTTTAATAAGGCAATTGTATGACTTCAATCATTTATTCTACTTTTAACCTGTTCACCTTTGGGGATTAAGACCATACTACCTAAAGTCTGGGAAGACTAAGCCACCGAGAGATTTTGACAGGCTACAGATTCTGAGGGGCCAGTCACAGATGATCTCTCCATCTGCCCTGAACCAATGCATTGATGAAGTCTTTTCATAGCCTCTCTTTAAAAAAATAGTAATTGTCACCTCTTTGCCATTTCCATTCTGATAAAGAAGGTGCAAATTCAAGTTATAAAATATACTCTTCTTTGTGTTGTGTTGCTAGTTGAAAAATAAGTAGTGTCCCCAAACTGCCACCACCCTCAAGACGTATAATATTTTTCTCAGTCACAAAATTTCTCATTACTTTGAAGATAGTTCTAATAACATCCCCAATTTCTAGCCACCAATGTGATCTTTGGTCTTACAGATATAGTTTTTTCCAAAATATCTCAGAAACATAGCATACTTTCAAGTCTGGTGTCTTCCACTTGGCATCCTGCACTTTAAAACTAAATCTTCATGATTTTTATGTGAGAAATTTATTCTTGATGTTGCTGATGGGTACCTCATTTTGTTCATATACTAGTTTCTTCATATACACTTACGTGTTCAGGAATTCTTTCCCCTGAGTTTTTAAACCTTTTAAAAACTATTTTGGTTTCCTGGGCCTTTACTCATTCTTTTTTCAAAGTTCATGTAAAAATCTATGCCTTTGAGATATAATATCTTTATCATTTCAAGTAAGAGTTATATTTTTCATTCTTATCCAATGATAAAAGTTGTTTTCACTGATGAAAAAAAGAAAGGGAAAACAAATATAATTAGTGATATGATGAATAGGTTGGTCAGTTTGATGATTAAAATGTTCTATGATGTATACATAACTCAAAACCTCACATTGTATCCCATAACTAAACACAATTATTATTCATCATTTAAAATGATTTCACTTAGAAATAGAAAGAGAAATAATATTGAAGCAAAAGAAAGAAAAACAACCAAGACAAACACCTTCTGAGAGTTTTAATTAGCTTCTAAGTAAAGATTTTTCTGGGGGCCACAAACTCATATTTTTCCTCATTACATTATTTTGAGATATCTGCAAAGACATGAAAGTTAAGATGAGACTTTTTTGTTTATCTGCATATACAATATTCATTTTTTGTCTCAATGCTGAGTTTGGTACTGAAAGACTTAGTTGTCTTTGTTGAAGATAAGGTCACGTGATTTTGACATAAATAGTAGTCAACTATTAACAGGTTTTCACATAAATATGAAGTATCTTGAGGACAGCACTTTCAGTACTGCAGAGAAACTAGGCAAAGTCTTTTTTCCTTGCCATGCAGGCAGACCAGAGCCGAGAGACATGAGAGTCACTGATGATTAGGACAAAGGGGCTGAACTCTGGGAAACATGAGGCCACAAGCACAGAGCTGCTCACCATCCACTGGCCTTGATTTGCAACAAGAGTCATCCAGATGGTCAAAATAGTGTACAGAAAGTAAAAAGTAATGAAAGAGCTCACTAGTATCAGGATGGTGCGTTGGGCCCTGGCCTCACGAGAAGGTCTGGAGGGAAAGCTGTGGCTGTGAATATGTTGGACTCTCTGCTTATGTCTGTGTAGAAAAAGAATCATAGAGCCACTGGCCCAGATAATGAAGAGGAGACTCGTCAGGTTCGGAAAAAAATATAAGACTATAAATAATAAGCTATAACCTTCTGGTTTTACCCAGGAACAATACTCATAGTTACTTTCTACACTGAGATTGTTGGTATTCAAAGCACCATTCACTATTAAAGGAATAAATGAATTTATCAAGACATGTGGGATCCAGCAAAGGAAACAGCAGAAACCAGAGAACTTAATGGATTTAATCTTGAAATTCAACCACCTGCAAATACTAGGGTCAAGTTTAATAGCCTGAAAGCCACTGAAAAGGCAAACAGTGCTAAAGGACACTCCGGTGCCCACTCTATATAAGTAGAAGACAAGCTTACATCCAGAATCACCCAGGATATGTTTCCATCCGAAAGTCTCCAAGGTCTGAGGTACTCCTTTGGAGAACAGAACCATGGAATTAACTAAGACCAGTTGGTTAAGAACCAGGTCTGTGGGTCTCAAGTGATGTTCAGTGAACAAAGTGCGGTTAGACAGAAAGAGGAGGGAGGAGTTTCCCACGAGGCCAATTCCTGTTTGAGAGAGGAAGATAATCCCGAGATTCAAACGGGCAGAATTCATCCCATCAACACCAAGAGGTCACCAGTTTTAACGAAGTCAGAGGAATGAAAAGTCAAACAAGTGGCAACAGATGTGTCACCAACACTATGTTGGTTTTCAATGATTGAGCCTATTCTGCATATTCTGATTTTAAATAGACATGTAATTCTGGCCCATGCATGCAAAGGCATCTCAATGAAGACTTGTGTCGTAGACAGCCTTCGAAGGTGGGGTTGTCTGTGGCTGCAGGTGTGGGTGAGGGAGACCTTGTGTCCTGGGTGGGCTGTTCCGTATCATGCTTTCCACATTCAAAGGCCAGATACAGGACACGTGCAACACAAGATGCCTCTATCATTAGAATAGAAAGACACAAGCACAAGGACAGAGACTGGACAGAAAACACACGTAGAAATGTAGATTTCTAAAGGAATCTGATTTGCAGTTAAAATAGTGAAAATGTAAATATTTCACATCACAATTAAAAATCATTAATCACATTAGATATCAAAATTAGCAACGCTCCAGATTAAGTACAATGGTTGGTTTGTTTATCCAGCAATATTATCTTCTGTGTATTCCTACCAGAAATATTTCAGCTTTGGAACATAGAGGGTGTATTGGTTCGGGTTCTACAAAAGGCAGAATTGACAGAAATTATAAGAAAAAGGATCCATTTGGAAGGCTTACAAGTCTGAGGACAGAGATAGTCCAAGATGGTGGCCTGCATGTGCAAGAGCTGGAGGGTCCGATGGCTGTTCAGCTGCAAGGTAGAATGCCCACCTGAGACTGTAGAACAGTGAGAGTCTGCTGCGGATCTCGGTTGTTCAAAGAACAAAGGCAAAGACCAGAGACTGAAGATCCATCGACGACTGAAGACCCATGATGGGTAGACAGGCACAAGTCGAGACCCGGCCGAATCTGTGATGAACATCTGCACTGTGTAGCAAGCAAGTCAGCATCTGTTGACAATTGAAGAAGGCGAATGCTTTTCCAGAGAAAAAAGCTGTAACAATCTTTCTTCTTCCTTCCTTTTACACAGTTCAAGCTCCCAGTTGAGCTTCCCACATCCGGATGGGTGTCCTTCCCTCATTTGCTGGCCCACAAATCACTCACACACACACTTATAAACTCTAATCCAGGTGTAATTCTTAAGTGCTTCAAGTTGGCATAATCTCTTCAACAGTTACAGGGGGATACCTGAAAGTGCCAGTACCTGGGAATAAATAGGAAGCAATTATTGCTGCGTGTAAATTATAGAGTAGTTAATAATTTGAGGTATATAGAAAGTCTGTTCCTGTTACAGGCAAGCAATTCTTTCGCCTTAATACAAACAAATACATATGAATAACAAATAACTCAAAGCTGTATAGTTTTTGAAGAATAATACATGCAGCATGTCGTTTTAAACACAGTTTCCTCTCTTGTGCCTCTTCAACAAAACTGTCTAGCCATTGTAAACTACTCACAGCTTTATCTCAAGTGCCAAGAATGTAAAATCTCAAGTGTCATTTCCTAATAAAGCAAAACATGCCAAAGACAGGAAGTATCATTGGATGTGGAGAAAGGTGTTTCTAAATCTTCTCAAGTAAGAAAGCCAGGATGCTGTAGTCAAAGATTCCCAATCCCCAGGCTGCTGACCAGTACTCGTCCTTGGCCTCGGAAAAACGGGGCCATTGAGACGATGAGAAGGGAGCAGGAGGTGAGTAGAGAGTGAAGCTCTGCCTTTTTATCAGCACAAGCCTATCGGGATCTAATACCACTTCAGATTGACAGGAGGTAAAGCTTCGCTCCACCCCTTTTGCTGCTGAAAAAGGTTGGGGATCATTGCTGGATATACGAGCTCCCTGTGGTGAGGGCAGGAATTTCAGAGTGCACTTTCATCTTAACTTTGCGCTCTGTGGCTACATTCACAATTTTCACCATAAGCTGAGCCTGGTGATACAGGCCTGTAATCCCAGCACTCTGGGAGGCTGAGGCAGGAGGATTGCAAGTTCAAGATCTGCCTCTGAAACTTACTGAGACCCTGTCTCAAAAATCAAAACTAAAAAATGTGCTGGAAATGTAGCTGAGATAAGGTCCAAGACTCCATTTCCAGTAACACGGAAAAAGAATATTCACCACATAAGGTATGATGTTAAGGAACCATGTAAGATTTAAAAGGAAAAATTAAAAATCCTTAATAGACAAAAGACATATGGAACAGCTAAGTAGTGAAGTAAATAAACCAAGAGGGGGAAAAATGGGAATAACCTGAAAAATAAGTCGTGAAATAAATTTATATAACAAGCAGGAGGGCCAAAGAGTGACCACTCTGAAGGTGGAAAAGCAGGACACCTACTGTAGTATCTCAGTCATACAAAATAGTGTGTTGTTTATGTACACACAGGACCCAAAAGAGCACACACACTGCAAGGCTTATGCCTGGATAACTGTGTTTGCTCGTCACTTGTGTTTTTCTGTTTCCCAAAATGCACATATTAACTTTTAGAATATAAATATTATTTTAACCTCTTCTCCAAAAAAAGATTCTTTAAAAAAAAAAACAGGACCTAGCTCTGTAGTCCCGGATTGTCCTCAACTCACTCAGTAGCCTGGGTTTATCTTGAACACATGGCAATGCTCCTGCCTCGGCCTCCTGAGTGCTGGGATTACAGGCATTCTCTCTCTCTCTCTCTCTCTCTCTCTCTCTCTCTCTCTCTCTCTCTCTCTCTCTCTCATACACATATGCTCACGCTTCCTAGGAATGTGACAGCAGAAATTCGCATGGCCAGAAGCCTCAGGATTTCCCCTGAGTGTAAAGATCTGTGGAGACACAAGAGTGGGCTAAATCTGCACCCTGAGCCCTTGGAGAAGCATGTGAACTTGCCCAACCACAGGGTCTTGATGAGGATGACAATATTGTTTTTTTAAACATCATAAAGTAAATTTTAGAGATTATTCAGGCTAACATTCACTTCTCAGCCTTTTGCCAAGATCAGGTGCAGACTAACAGGTTAATGATACAATAAAATGACAATACGGCACTTTCAGGATTTTGTTACAATTCCAGGCAGCTGTATCTGTATATCTGGTGACAAAATATTGCTGAGATTCCCTCATATCCTCTAGTTAGCAGTCACATATTTTCTTTAATAGAACTTTTTATCCTAGTTCAGTGCAATCTGTCTATAATTATAGCTCTCTGAGAGTCTGAGGCAGGAGGATCACAAGTTTGAGTCCATCCGGGGCAACTTGACAACTTGGCATAACCCTGTCTCAAAGTATAAAGTAAACAGCTGAGTAGGTAGGTCAGTGCAAAAGGACTGGGGTTCAATCACCAGTACTAAAAACAAAACAAAACAAAATGACATTTAAACATCGCCAACATGGAAAAAGAGAAAGAATGTTCTTCTGTAGATGCTACCATCTGCTAATAAGGACAGAAATTTTAGATGTATTAGTAGAGCCTCCCGTGATCACCACATGCACTTCCTATAAACATGACACAGGAAGCAAAATGTTCACTGCATGCTGAGCATCTGAGATCTCTTCTATTTTCCCTCCCATCTGACATTTGTAAAGTGATGCCCGCAGAGTGGAAGGTGCGAGGACAGTGTGCCCAGTCAGGGCTGGGTGAGGGAAGTTTCATAAAAGGCTGTCAGAGGAGAGAAGAGAGAAGTCAGTCCACCCTTGAGTGGGGAATGAGGTGGCAGTATGCCAAGGGTTTCCTGAAAGAGGCCTTCTCTAAACATATATGCGTGTGTCTGTGTAGTAGTTTCATGTTCCAGTTTTCAAACCCAGACTTCTGCTGCTATTATGTCACTGGATTCTCTGGTATGGAAACTTCCTCAGTATCTCACCACTATACAGAACCAGTACTCACCTGAAGGATGGTGGTGGTGACCAAAGGCGCTGGAGGCTGAGGACAGAGCAGACCAGATCCCTCAGTCTCTGCAGGGTTTCTTCCAACATTCAATTCACAGTCTATGCATTTTTTGGTGTGGGGGGGGGGACATTGATGTTACACAGAATTCTTTAATAAGAAAAAGACTTCATGGGCTGCAGGGACAAACCTGCATGACAGCCTGGAGGACCTGCTAAGGCTGGCTCCAAGGTCAGCAAGAACTGGGGAGTTAAGCAGAGGCGTGAGAATAGTTGTGACGATGATACTTAGCTTCGAGTGTGAAGACCCCAAATTTGGAACCCCCATTCCTGGAGAAGTGATGTAAAATTAACCCGGTAACTTGCCATGAATCAGTTATACAACTGACTAGCGTCGTCAGCATCCGTTTCACTGGCCAAATAATGCACCTGTCCTTACCTAGTGGTGTGTGCTGCCACAGACTGCACTACACAGGGGTGCAGAGGGTGTGATAAAGTTTCAAGACTCCATGAGCTCACTCCCTTGCTGGAGACTGATTATCATTTCACTTGGGAAGGCAGTAACAGCATCTGCAGGGGACAAGAGATCATCTCTGAAAAACAGCTTTGCGTTGCTCAAGTCTCTGAGAGCATTGAAGTGATTAGCAATGATGCCCATCAGGAAGGGGGGCCAGTGGTTGGGACCTCTCATCAAAATAAGCAGTAATACCCAGAGCAGTTGAGTAGAGGACCCTTAGAACTAATGAGTCTCAAGAAAGGTGAGCACTCAGCTGAGCTGATAATTTCCTCCCTGAGGACTGTGAGGATACTGAACTGAATGGAGAGAGGACCACACACAAAGTTGGGAAGAGTGGCCAGGCCAGTGCTGTTCACATAGACAGACAAATTTATTCAATTTTTATTCAACGCTTACAGAAATTTTTATTTTAGACCTGTGTGGGTCAGGCAATATTCTGCTTGCAGGGTGTGCTTTCACACACAAGTACTGCCAAAAAAATTCTAGTCAAACATGAGTCTCTGTCTTGCTCCAGACTCCTCGCCCAGCTACACATAGGACCAAATTTAACATTACATTTTCATTCAGCTAGATAGGTAAATGTCGAGATAGAGCTCAACGGAGGTAGAGATGATAGAGGTGACAGAGACGGGGATGACAGATAGAGGTGACAGAGATAGATGGTAGAGATACAGAAGAGAGAGGTGACAAGGATGATGGACATGATAGAGACAAATATGACAGAGATAGAGTTGAGTTGGAAGAGATATAGACGAGAAATTGAGATGATATAACTAGAGGTGACGGGGTAGAGATGATGTTGGAGATGAAAGAGATACAGGTGACTAAGATGACAGAAGTGATAGAGACGACAGAGACAGAGATGATGGAGACAGAGATGACAAACAGAGGTGACAAGAGATAGAGATATCCTTATAAACTTACCTCACCAGTGAGGCACTTACCTAGCACACTCAGGGCCTTGCTCTCAATCCTCAGTACTATCAAAACCAGAGAAAAAGAGTTATTCTCATCCCTAGCCCGCAGGTTTCCACGCAACTTGAGGAGCTGAGGACAAACTGGGTGTTATTCGACCCTCTGTGTCAGTGAGTCTTTTGTTGCTAGAAACAAACACCTGACATATATAATTTAAAGGATAAAAGCTCCATGTCCCTATAACTCCTACATTATGCATGTCAGCAATACTGGCACCATGCGCACGATGCCAAAATCTGCTGCTGGCTTGAGCAGTGCCTGGGCATCCTTGAACCATGGCTGCTGTGGCCTCTGATTGCCTCAAATGCTAAGTGTGCTGGAATGAATCATGGGGAACAAATCACCTACATGGCTTTTCTCAACGTGGAGGGAAAAAAAAAATCTGTTCTCAATGGGGGGTCTTGGCGATTTCTGAGATGCCCTCAAGATATCATTCTTCTTGCTTCACGTACTTGCCTTCTTTTTGACAGCACTGATATTTTAGCAATCACACTTTCTCTGACCAGAGACTTAGAAGTCCTTATTATCTAGACAAACTGCAAGATTTGAAATCCTCTGCTCTGTATTTTGCTCCTAATTCTCGTGGTAAGTGTGGACAAAAGCAATGCACAGTACTTATGTTACATCCTGAATGTTGGACTGCCTTTCAATTTCCTCCCCTGGAGTAATTTGTGGACTAATTTAATCAGCTGCACACAAAGTTCTAGATCACAGACAAAATGTCAACAGATTCCTTGCTAGAATGCAACATGCATGATCTCTAGCCCAGTTTCCAGTAGAGTCCTTCTTCCCATGTAAAGACTCAAGAGAACAATCTTTACTGTCTGTCTTGCTATTCATTAATTTTCTGGCATTTTGAGT
This sequence comes from Ctenodactylus gundi, assembly GCA_004027205.1. Classification (NCBI taxonomy): domain Eukaryota; kingdom Metazoa; phylum Chordata; class Mammalia; order Rodentia; family Ctenodactylidae; genus Ctenodactylus; species Ctenodactylus gundi. The sequence goes on along the minus strand of PVKB01006073.1, from coordinate 63,165 downwards.
TCATGCCACAATTGCCCATCAAGCTTGCATATAAGCCTTCTAGGCTTTCTCCAGCCCACATCTCTGAACTTCTCCCTCAAACCAGTTCCAAAGACTCCTGAAGGACAGTCAAGTACAGTCACAGTAGTGCCTTCACATTTTCAGTTCCAATCTTCTGTATTACTCAGTTTTGCTTGTTTATTTGTTTCTGAGGCCAAACCCATGACATACACAACTTAAGAGACAAAAGGTTTATGTTGGATTGAAGTTTCAGAGTTTTCACTCCATGTCAAGGAAACCTCCTGAAGTCACAGGACCCAGGGAGCAGAGGCTATTTGTAGTCATGTGAAGAGTTGCAGAAGTAAGGGCTAGTTGTGTGACCTATTTTTGTGTTGACTGCATGGATGCACTTATAGAAATATCCTTATTTTATTTCCTTACTTATCATTCAGATTACGGTGTGCTGGCTTAGTATCACTGTCATAAGAATTTACTCTTACATCATAGTTATTTAATTGCATGACATCGAGGAATGAAAATGTCACCTAAGAGATTTACCTCCTGTTCTTGAGAACAGTTAGAGCATGTTACTTTGTGTCTTGTTAGTCTGAGTCACAATCTTGTTATTTGCCTGATTTGAACATAAGATTTTCTTTAAAGAAATGTGTCTGGGTGACAATTTGATAACATTTGAACATGTAATGGCTAATTTCCAGTATCACTTTGGGGGCCACAGGATGCCCAAATATTTGGTCAGACATTCCAGGTGTGTCTGAGAGAGTGCACTCTTGAATGATAATGATACGAGTGGATCAGTGGACTGAGCAGAACAGAATGCTCTGATGATGGTGGGCCTTGTGCTGTCAATTGAAGTCCTGTATAGAATGAAAACGCTAACTTTCCCATGGCCAAAATATGATTTTCCCGAATTGCTGTATCAATTTCTTCAATCCTTTGGACTCACACTGAAACACTAGCTCTCTGGGTCTTAAGGCTGCCTTCATTCAGACTAGAATTGTACCAATTACTGTATGCAGGTGGCAGATCTTGAGACTTGTCATCTTTCATATTTGCATGAACCAATTCATTATGATAAATGAAAAATAAATAAATAGATGTATGTCTTCATGTGTATATGCTTGTCAGTTCACACACCATCACTCAGTTCCTCTGGAAAATGCTGGCTAATTCTCCTGCCTTTACATTTGCTCCTTCTGCTGACTTTCTTTTCATGTTAAAGCACAGTTTGTGGAATATCAAGCCCTGTGAATGAACTGTGTACATTTCTGTATGGTGTCTCATACTGAGATGGTCAAAATAGAGATTTTCAGTTGAATCAACCCAGAAAACTCTAGCAAGTGATCAAGTGTCATATCACTGGTCTTAGTGTATCAACATCTTGTTCCTTCAAAAAATCCTCTGGGTAGGGGACATTGCTTCTGACTAACTCTAACAAAGTATGTATAATCTCAGTCTATCCGTTAAAAATATCATAAATCCCAACTTCCTGGATATTCTACAGTTTTTTCTAAACTATTACACTTCACAATATAGGAGTTAGAGGATTATAAAATTGATGAAAATTTGCACAGATTTAAGGAGACTAAGGAGGCAGGACATCTGAGTTCAGTATGATTTTCTGACTGGATTATGGATCAGAAAAAAAAGACAAAGGGGCTGGAGTAGGACTTCTACTCAAGATGGTAGCCAAGTAGCAGAGCTGTGCAATGTCTCCTCATGCATCCACTTAAAAAGTTGAGAATATAGTCAAAAGTTAGGACATGGAGGAGTGCCCCAACAGTTGAAAATGGGTTATGGGAAGGCCAGAAACCCTGAAAACATATTAGAAGTGGAGGTAAACAGCAGCACAATGCAGACCCAGGCCAACTGCAAATGGCTGGGAGCTGCTGGCATCCGCAGATGGAGGAAAGTTTGATGTAAGCACGAATACGGGAGAAGAGGGAGTTGAAAACAGCTGTGTCCAGCCTCCAAAAAATGAGCCTATGAATGGTACACACTATAAATGAAAAGTGAGCTACCCCCAGAAAAGGCCTCCTGAAGTCCAGATCAGAAGCAGTTCTATGCAGCCGTAATGCGCAAAGACATAAGCAGGAGCCATTTTAAGAAAAGAGCCCGAGACTGAACTGATAAAAATATAAGATAGCTCAGGAGAGCTCAGAGGGGCTTCTGAGTCACTCCTAAACAGTGCCGAGGAAGAAACTACCACAAGAGATAGTTGGGGAGAGAAGAGAAAGGCCAGTGACCTCCTGAATGGCTCGTATGTAGTGGTAGCACCTCCAAGGATGGAGAGCCCCAAACTCAGGGGAGGAATCAGGACAAGTGGGAGAGCTTTGCTGAGGTGGCTTAGGGTGAGCAAGACACCTCAGAGGTCATCAGACTGTTAGGTCCTTCCTCACTGCCTACTCCCAGTGCATAACTCAGAAATTGCAGGACCCTGCTCCACACACCCTCATAGCCATTCAAAGAAACCGCTTATCTAGGCCTTTAAAGTGAAGTCCCTCAACAGAAACATGGGAAGAAGACAAGGCAACAGGACACACACAGAGATGCCTGAGACCCCAGAAATTAATGTCATGGGTCCTGAAATAGTGGAACTCATAGGGAAGGAAGTCAAAAAGCAAATAAATGAGTTGAATACCCAATTCAAACAAGATACCCTCAAGCAGACATCAGTAGGCTTAAAGAGCAACTTACTAAAAAAAAATGGTCCTCATGGATACAAATTTCACTGAGCATATAGAATCCACAAATAAAAAGTTGGCTGAGGTAAACAGGGAAATGCAAGATATGAGGGAACATTTTGATAGAGAAGTGGAAATTTTGAAAATAAATCTAGCTGAAATTCAGGATATCAAAAATACATTTGAAAGCAGGGGAAGTCGACTAGAACATTGTGAGGACAGAATTTCAGACCTTGAATACAAGGCTGAGGAAATAAATGCTATAATTAGGCACAACTCCAAAATTAGAAATGAGGAAAGTAGCTGTATAAAACAGCTGATGGATGATTCAAAGAAATCCAATCTCAGAATTATGAGTGCGGGAGAAAGAGCAAAAGACAGTACTCAAGGGATAAAGAATTTATTCACTGAAATCATACAAGAAAATTTCCCAAATATAGGAAAAGAAATTAATTTTCATGTCCAAGAAGCTTATAGAACACCAAATAACCTCAATCAGCAATATGACTCACCACAACACATCATAAACAAGACCTCAGAAATACAACATAAAGAGAGAATATTAAAAGCGGCAAGAGAAAAACAAACATTTTTCTATCAAGGTAAACCAATTCGAATTACCACAGATTTCTCACTGCAAACCTGAAAGGCCAGGAGAGCCTGGAGCAAAATCTTTCAAGCTTTAAAAGACAGCAAGTGTCAACCCAGCTTGTTGTATCCAGCAAAAATTATCCCTGAAAATTGAAGGACGAGTGAAAATTTTTCATGATCAAGACTCTCTAAAGAAATTTGTGACCACTACCCCAGCATTGCAGAAAATACTTGAAGAAATCTTAGAGACAGAGAGACAAGCAGCACCAAAAGGAAACATCTAAAGGGCAAATGTAACAAAAAAAGAAATAGATTGGTATTTGAATCATTTGATTGGTATCCTACTAAAACAGTACCAGCTTTGTCATAAAATCTGTGAACTTTCCCTTACTTAATTTTTATTTTTAGTAGTATATTAGTTTGCAAATCATAATAATTATACTCAACATGGGGATATAAAATCTTTAGAAAATATGTATACATGAATTTATGGATTGATAGGTTGATGAAATAATAAACAAAATCTGGTGAAATGGTAGCAATTAGTGAAATGTGAGTAAATAATTTATGAAATTTAAAAATAATTATGAAATAAAGTATGCCATTGTATTTATTATGTGTAATTTCCTCTTGTGAATAAACGTTAGTTCATTTAACGTAACAATTCACCTATTCAATCTTTGATGTACGTTTATCCTAAGAAAACTGACTGGTGTAATGATAACCTGAATGTCTTTTGAATGTACATTTGCCTTTCACTACTCAGCTAAGGAATTTGAAATTTAAATTCTCTCTTTTCCTTCCTCACATTTTCTAGTTTTATGAATCTCATCATCATAGCTCTTTTCTTATGTGGATGGGTGGTTGAGGCCATGTTAAAGAATTTTAACAAAGATATACTAAGATACAATAAAAGAACTTTCAACAATCTCTCAATAAAGGACTCTGCTGGTCCCAGAGATGAGACACCAAGATATGGCCACTGTAGCTCATTCTAGGGGTAGGAAGAGTGGTGATCTGAATAGTGAAGTGAATCAGGTATAGAAGATTAAGTATGTTAAATATGACATGATTTCTCTGATTTTGGAAACCAAATTACAGGCATTCTATAGAACCAAATGGGTGTGATAGTGGGAGTTAGTGGGGGTGGGAGAGCCCAAAATGGGAGGGATTATAATGTTGATGTGCACATAATACTCAATTTCATTATGAACATTACTACACACACACACACACACACACACACACACACATGGGGGAAAGGGGCTGGAGGAATAGCTCAGCACTTAAAGGGCTTGCCTTGCAAGCTCAAGGCCCTTGGTTCGATTTCCCAGCACCACTTAGGTCATGCATGGGGCACATGCCTGTAATCCTAGCACTCAGAAGGCTGAAGCAGGAGGATTACCATGTGCTCAGGCCAAACTGAGCTCCATAATGAGTTCAAGACCAGCCTGGACTGCAGAATGTGACCCTGCCTCAAAAAAAGAAAAAAAAAGATAAGAATGGAAACCTGAATAGAATTTATAATTTATCTCACAGTACTCTATCAGTGTTATTTTCCTAATTCTTATGCTTATAATACACAGAATGGTAATTTTGGGTGAATCTAGGGAAGTGTATATGAGAACTTTTTGAGCTATGTTTTGCAACTTTTTATAAGCTTAAAATTATTTCCAATTAAAAATAATTGCCATGAAAATGATAGCTAAAAAATGTGAGAAAGTTGATAAATATGAGAATTATCTTGATTTAGACTTTCTGTGTCTTGTATGTCTAAAAACACCACTTTGTACTCTACAAATTTATACAATTTTAGTAAATCAATCAAAATTAATGTGAAAAGTTTTAGGACTTTAATTTGATAACAAAGTGATATACATAATGGAAAACACATGGGCCATTGGAACAAATTGAGAACTCAGATACACATTCTCATGGATTATCTTTAAAAGTCAAAGTAATTTGTGATAAAGAACCTGAAATCCATAAGCAAAAAATAAAGCGCTTTTCTTCTAAAAAATAAAAAAGGACTCAAAATTGAATAATCTTTGTTCTCACAGTTTAGTTGTATTCATAACCTATAAAGAATGTATGTTCATATTTGACAATTCAAAGTGGCAAAAGATTTGAAGAGACATATCTCTACAGGACATCCTCAAATATGTGCTATTGTATCCAAATTGTACATAAGAACTTAAAACGTGCTCCATAACATTATTTATCAGAATGATGCTTATGAAAGCCTTAATCGGTCAGGATTCGTAGAGAGGCAGATTAATAGAAATTATGCAGAGATGAAGTGGATTTATTTGGAAAGCTTACAAGTCACGTGGCCACATGCATGTTCAAGAGCTGGAGGCGCCAGTGATTGCTCAGATATGAGCCAGAAGAACACCAGTATAAGCCTACAGGACAGCTGGTGCAAGCTTGCCATGGATTATTGCCCAAAAAGCAAGTCAAAGAGTGGAGGCTGAAGGAAATCTGCAATGGAGATTAGTGATGTGAAGACAGGAGCAAACTGATGTCTGGCAACCAAGGTGACGGCCAGAGCTTCCCCAGGAAATAAGTTGACATAATCCCTCCAACGGTCTACCCTGTCTAGGATCACACAGGCCAATACTGGGCCTGTGGGGGTGGATCGGTCCTTCTGCCTGTGTTGAGAACTCTGGGAAACAACGCGTCTATTTGGAGCCGCTGAAATCGCAGATTCATGCAAGAGCATCCGAACTCAAGCTGCAGAAAAGATTTCATAGACCCCGAGAGACAGTGGCCTTTCTAAGAGGATCAAAGACACTCTCCTCTTTAACAGCGTCCTAAGAGGGCCCCTCGCCTCCGGAACTGCAAGAGGTGAGGCTGAGAGAACTACAGTGTCCAGAATGCTGTGCGACGCTGCAAAACCTTTTTCCAGGGGTCTGGCAGGACTTCCGGCCTTGCTTCCCTTGCTGCCAGGGGTCATTCGCTGCTCTCTTGGCGGGTCTGTTCCGCTGGAGTTAGGCGCGCTGGGGCGAGCGCCACCCAGGGAATCGTACCTGGTGTCCGCCACCTGGTCGGAGGGGCGGTGGCGGCTGTGCTGGGGTCTCCATTCCGTCTACAGCGTACGATGGCGGCAGCCGCCTTCCCGAGGGGCCCGGCTGAGGTGAGCGCCTCGTCCTCCGGCCGGCTGCGGGCACCTCGCATCCCTCCGTAGACATTCCCGGTGACTGGAGCCGCGCAGAGCTGGTGGGTGGGACCCACGTTTCCAGAGCCGGCGCCGGGGGGTTGGGAGAGCGTGGCGGCTGGAGGACGGCGAGTCGGGCGCTTTCACGCCAGGAGTGCCCGGGTGTGTGTGTAGGGTGAGCGGAGGTAGGGCCCACCTCTGTCCACGGGGAGTGGCAGCCTCAGGGTGTGTGCACTGTGGAGGCCCTTGGTCTCGACTTTTCAGAGTTTCTATGAGCTGGCCAGATGTAGACCAGGCCGGAAATGGTGGGATGATTGAGGACCAGGGAAGGCTGAGCGCTATGTAAGATCTCAGCAGTAGAGTCAGCGCTGAGGGTGGGGTACTGCAGGCACCCCAGATCATGGGGGCCCAGGGCTGGGCAGGAGAAAACAAGGACTGAGCATGCAATCCTCACATGGTCACTTGCCTCTCGGTCTTCCTCTTCCTACAGGTTCCCATGGCCACACAAGCGCTTGTGGACTTCACCCAGGTGAGCGGAGGGTGTTCCTGGCCTCTGTGCTGCTGACCCTGTGCTGTCTCTGGGGCTCTTCTCATGGCGCTCTTCCAGCCCTTGGGCCCAAGGACCCTGAATAAACACTAGGGCCTAGCGTCATACAGCTGGACTGGGGCTTTATGAAGCGGTTCCTGTTGCCAGAAACCAGTTCAGTAAGATGTGGGAGGTTGTCTCATATTTAGATAGATACAAGATGAGCAGATGCTTGAAAACGAGATTCTGTTGTTTTGGTGAAACCCAAATCTCTCTCTCTCTCTCTCTCTCTCTCTCTCTCTCTCTCTCTGTCTTCTCTGTCTCTCTCTTTTAGCCACAGAACTAAAAGCTAGGTTTTGGGACAGACCTGGCATGTTTCTCACATGTTGGTGTCTCCTTAGGAATGAGTAGTGGGAATTTGGGGGCAGAGAATGATGGCTGTCAGTCAGACTTCGGTCTCATCTGGGTCCCAGTGCCTAGGAAGGATTGAAGCCCAACTAGCTGGAATAAAGTCAGTAGGAGGGTCATATCTCACAGAAGTTGTGTTTGGAGTCATCTTTAGAGTCAGATACTTGAATAGTTTAGACATCGAACAGATGGCTTACCACAAAGGACTACAACTGTGGGGAAAGATTCAGGATAAAGACATGGACAAAGTGGTGGTCACTGCTTGCGCAGTGAGGGCTTGGTCACCCTTAGGAGGGGGTGCCCTGTTCACACTGGTATTCCTGTAGATATTGTAGGGAATGGAAGGTGTGTCACTATTGAGTCTTATGCTTGAGTACCTGGAAGGTGGTTGTTGAAATCAAAAGGACAAATGTGAGAGAGAAGTGACTATGGGCAACATGCAAGAGAAAATGATCTGGCAAGTTTTCCAGGGTTCTATGGAATGAGTGGACATGAGACTAATATGAAAGCCTAGGAATAGCTGAGCCACTGAAGCTGGTCTGCATTGTCCTGGATCCTGTACCAGCTTGCCCAACTCACTCCAGATGTCATGGGGAGAGCAGAGGTAGAGGCCTGTGGTGTGAGGCAGATGATAGAGGTGCCCATGGGAGTGAGGCTGTGTGGATGGTTTACAGAGTGAAGTCCAATAGGGGTTGGTGTAAACTAAAGGACCAATGGAGGGCTTACATTTGCATCTGAGAAACAACCTGTGGAATCCCTGGAAAACTGCCTGAGCAGCAGAGACCTGGCCCTAGATGCCAGGCCCAGAGAGCTTAGATAGATAGAATCTCCTGAGCATCTGCCTGTTGATACTATGGGAAGACACAGTGATTGGTGGGACCATGAGGAGAGATGAGCAAAAAGTGCCGCCATTACCTTCTCTGAGGGGGTTTAGGAAAGAGAGTGAGTGATGGGAGAATGTGGGTCATGAACTTGGGGTCCAGGTAGAGAAGCTGATCACTGAAAGATCTGTCCCCACTGTGGCAGGAGTGTGTGACCTTTCAGGATGTGGCCATTTACTTCTCCCAGGATGAGTGGGGACTTCTTGATGAGACTCAGAGACTCCTGTACTTCGATGTGATGCTGGAGAACTTTGCTCTTGTGTCGTCCCTGGGTAAGGCCTTAACACCCACCCCATTTACTGGTGTCTTTCTACTTTTCCCCTAGAAGCAGCTCTGTCCTTTCGAGAGCCAGACTTATGACCTTGAAGATTTGTTCCCTCTCTTGGTATCAAGTATGAGTGTGTATACCGCCCTGAGAATCAAATCCCTGAAATCTGCTTCCACAGAGAATACAGGGCTATATCTAGAGGCCAAGTGTCTTGAGCTTGCCTAGTATGTCTCATCTTACTTACATGCCATCTTTGGATTACTCTATTCTGAGCTGTAAGGCTTTGGGTCCCAAGTACTGCACCTCCTCCTGGATGACATTTTCTTGTGGATGCATATATTAGAATTGGGGCCATTTTCCTAATCAATATTTACACAGACCATGGGATATTTTTGCCAGGATTCCTTTGATGGTCTTGTTATTGTTGTTCATTATTATTGCACATTTTTGAAATAAAGTTTTGCTATATAGTTCAGAATAGTCTTGAATTCATGATCCTCCTGACTTGGTTTTCCAAAGGCTGGGATTATGGTATGTGTACCCCCATCTAACTTAGGGCTTTTACATAACTGTCAGCCTATCTTGCATCCATGAAAATTTTAATTCCACTTCCAGTTATACATTTATTTCATCTTATTTGATGCTTTTTTGACTTAATTTATCTATGACCTCAGGCCTTATAGGGCTGTCACCATTCGGTCACCTATGTATCACCTTTTCCTTTGCATATCCCCCTCTGCAGTTGTTTTCAACACTAACCCACATGCCTGTATTGTGAGGTTTGTATGTGTCATTAAATATTTCTTGAACACAGTTGGAATCTCTTCTCGAATTTCAGTTGTGTTTTCCTGTTCCTAGGCTCTGGCAAACTTCAGCACAGCATGCAGGTGTCACCAGATGACAAGATCTTGCTGAAGGCTCTTGGCAGAGGAATAAATGGGAAACCTTGCCTCTCTCTCATGTGTTGCACCCTGCCACATGGCCTTTGTCTGGTGGAGGCTCTCATTTTGTGGTCTGTAGAGGTTCAGTACTGCTAGGTAGCCTGCTTTAGCCTGCTTTCTACCTTACTCCTACTCAGAACAATATACTGTAGACCCAAATGTGTCCAGTGTTACTTCATCTTTGTACATGTTTTAAGTGTACCTGCAGCCTTTAGGATTTTAACTCAGGTAGGTGATTGAGTGCTGGCACAGAGAACTTAATGTTGTTGATAGAAGACTTTAATTACTTACAGTGGCAGAGACCAGGAATGCTACACCAAAGCAGTCACATAAGGAGGTGTCTGATGGTCAGTGCACAGAAAGGAGAGATGGGAAAACATTAAGCCACAACCTTTATTGAAGTTTGTACATGAAAGGCAGGATATGGTAAACAGTTTAAGATTGAGTAGTTTGATTAATTGTAGTAGGTTTTGAGGCCAAGTATCCCACTTGGTTTTTACCAAATCTCTGAATGATTAGGGCAGAAGAATATTACCTCCTAAGGTGTCCAGACCATCTAGAAAATGTGGATTGGAGTATGAGCTCTTGATTGAATAATTTGCATTAGAATGGTATGCAGAATTGCATTGCTCTAAGGGCAGTAGTGTCTCCCCAGCCAGCAAAGTGTTTTTGTTGTTGTTGTTGTTGTTTTTTGTTTGTTTTTTGTTTTTTAACTAGGATCTTTTTATGTTGCCCATGCTGAATTCCTGGGCTTAAGTGATTCCTCTAGCTTATCCTCCTGAGTAGCTGGGACTATATATACAAAGTATCGTACTTGACTTTTAGCAAAGGTTTTTTTGTTTGTGTGTTTGTTTGTTTTTGTTGTTATTTTTTACCAGATAATAAGCTGGGGTATTGTTATTGTTCAGTTCAGTGGTAGAGCACTTGCCTAACACAAGGTTCAGGTTTGATCCCCAATACCAGCCCCATACACACACACACACAAAGTCAGATTGTACAGAAAATATTTTTAAATGATTAATATGCGTCCACTATAGTGAACATGCATTTCATTTGCACTTTTCTACTTTCAGTGTGTTGGCATGGAATGGAGAATGAAGAGATACCATTTGAGGAAGTTTCTATAGAATCGTCACAGATCAGGACTCCAAAGGCAATTTCATCCATCCAGGAGACTCACCCTTGTGAGATATGTGTCCCAGTCCTGAGAAACATTTTGTATCTGGCTGATCAGTCTGGGCAGAAACCATACTTGCTTGAGGCAAATGTGAACCTTCACCGGAACCAGAATTATCACAGTTCAGAAGAAACCCAAAACAAGGACTTGAACAAGACCTCGTCTAGAAAGAGCTGCAGATTTCATGTGTCAGGGAAAAGCTTCATGAGTGGGAAGGTTGGAAAGGGCTTATTGTCCACCTTGGATTGTATCCAGCCCCGGGCCACTCCCAACTGTGAGAAGCCAAACACAATCACTGAATACAGAGAGACCTTTCCTATTGGAATAAGCCAGAACAAGTGGAGCGAATTAGGAAAAGCGTTTAGCCACAAACATATTCTTGTTCACCACCCAAACGTCTGTAGTACAAAATCTTCCAAATGTAGGAAAGCCTACCACAGCAAGTACTTACTTACTCAGCTCCACAGTGTGCACAATAGAGAACGGCCTTACGAATGTAATGATTGTGGGAAATCTTTTAGTCAAACCTCTCATTTGAATGACCACCACAGAATCCACACTGGGGAGAGACCTTATGCATGTGATCAGTGTGGGAGATCATTTAGTCAAAGAGCTACTCTCATTAAACATTTCAGAGTTCACACTGGAGAGAGGCCTTATGAGTGTGGTGAATGTGGGAAATCTTTTAGCCAAAGTTCTAACCTTATAGAACATTGCAGGATTCATACTGGAGAAAGGCCTTATGAATGTGAAGAATGTGGGAAAGCATTTGGATCCAAATCTACTCTTGTTCGTCACCAGAGAACTCACACAGGTGAAAAGCCTTATGAATGTGGTGAATGTGGGAAATTCTTTACACAGAGGCACAGCTTGCTGGAACACCAGATAATTCACACTGGAGCAAGACCTTATGAGTGTGACCAGTGTGGAAAATCCTTCAGCCTAAAGTATGGCCTCATGCAACATCAGTTAATTCACAGTGGAGCTAAACCCTTTGAATGTGATCAGTGTGGAAAATCCTTTAGCCAAAGGGCAGCCCTTAATAAACACCAGAAAGTTCATACTGCAGAAAGACCTTATGAATGTAGAGAATGTGGGAAAGCTTTTATGTTCAAATCTAAACTTGTTCGACACCAGAGAACTCACACTGGAGAAAGGCCTTTTGAATGCAGTGAGTGTGGAAAATTCTTTAGACAAAGCTACACCCTTGTTGAACATCAGAAAATTCATACTGGATTAAGGCCTTATGAGTGTGGCCAGTGTGGGAAATCCTTTATCCAAAAGTCTGGCCTCATTCAACACCAGGTAGTTCACAGTGGAGAAAGGCCATATGAGTGTGCCAAGTGTGGCAAATCTTTTACACAACACTCTGGTCTCATTCTCCACCGAAAATCTCACACCATAGAGAGGCCTCTTGAACACAACAAATATGGAGAAGTCTTCAGATCAAGGTCTAACATCATTTAGTTCCTCGAAGTCTATACTTTAGGAAGGTCTTAGACCTATAAGAAACATGCTATTTCCTTTTTTCAGTATTGGAGAATGTTTGTGAGGCAATCACTACCTGAAGTTAGACAATCCTCATACTTCTGGAAATTCAGCAGGATGAGGTTCCCTGAGAGTTCTAGGCATGAGTGAGGCTTAAAGGAGATCCTGTGCACATTTTAAGCAGACAGACTGAGGCTCTTGCTGTAGTTTTATCACAGCCACTTTCTCTGGTACAAGCCATTTTCCCCCACTGCCTTGCACAGGATAGGTAAATCACCTGTTTGCTAAGGAAAGCAAAAATGTGCTTATTCCCCAGAGGATGAAGAACAGCTGAGCATTTAGCAGGAATTCATTCCTTTTTCTGATTGATTAGAGTGTACATCTGACGGGTTGTTACCTGAGGATGCAATCTGCAAGCTTCTGGAGGCATCTAGAAATGGTGTACCTTGGTTTTTCCAGTCTTCATTCAGGATCTGGTAACTGTCAGCCTCATATTGCTCTGGTATTTGCACTAATAAATGCTTCATTATTGAATCTTTGGAATTCTATGCAGTTCTGTTGGGAAGGAAGCTATATGAAAGAACCAACAACTTTTATGGAGCTCCCACTTTGTATGCACAATAGAGACAATACTGTGGCAAAAAGCATTCTCGCCCCTTTTCTAGATTTCTTTGCTGTCCAGGACCCAATAAATCATGTGAGCCTTTATGGCCCTAAATTATAACCTTCATCCCTCCATTTTAAAAAATGAAACCAGAGGTTTCTATGAGGACTGAGTATAGCTCAGTGGTAGAATCCTTTTCTAGTGTTCACTAAACCATGGGTTCAATTATTATGCTGAAGAGAAAATTCGGGGGGGTGGTCAATATGAAAAGGTCAATTGTTAAATTCCAGTGTGTCTAGAATGGGTATATACTAGTTCGTTTCTCACAGATGGTTGCATAATTCCCCAGAGTTTACAGGAAGCTTTTCCTGTCTCCTATGAGGAAGACATGTGCCCTGGTGTTTGTAATTCCATAGTGTCACGCATGCCTGAAGGAACTAGGGATCAGCCTTAATTGACAGATATACTAGGTGTGATTAATAGATGTGAAGTACCCTGCAGCAAAGGAAGTTGACTATGTCTCTTGTAAAAGTGCACCCACAAGTCTAGTGACAAGCTGTGTCTTTGTTTCTGTGACATGCACACGCCACATATGCACTGTATGTTGTAAATATGACAATGTAATCATAACCTGACTTGGATAGAATAACCTTATCAAATGATAATGGTTGCACACCTTGGTTTATGCAGGAGGTGCATTGTGACTATAGAGAACACAATGGGATAGGAAATGGGAGTCTGGGAGAAATAGCATCTCCTACCAAAAGCCTTTTTCCCAGCTGCAAGTATATTATGTCTCTTGTTCTTCACATAGTACTTCGCCCTCAAAAGTCCTAGATCACCCAGGAGCAGAGACATGGATTCTGCTGAACAACAGCTCAAGGTCAACTCCCTGTCTTTTCATTTTCCTAACATTGATGCCTGCAAAAAGGTGACAGTTACACTCACCTGCTATAAATTTGGACCTAGTTGAGAAGATGGGATGCCAGGGTATAAGGTTTAAAAACTTACCAGTCTTCTCAGATAAAATGTCACCATTTTCTTATATGAGGACATTTTCCTCTGATTTCACATGCCTAGTAAGCAAGACCTCCTGAACCTGCCTTCTATTCATAGTCCGTGCCTTGCTCTGAACATGTTCTGTTCTTGTGTACTTTTCCTGGTCTTCTGTATCTGCGACATTACTAATTAGACAAGAAACAGTGCCTTGAAAACATGAATCTTTGCCTTGGTGCCCAGCACCCTCTGGCTTCGGTTCAGTGTTCTTCCAGAATCCACAGAAGAAAAACTAATTGATCCAGCTTGGTTGGCTAAATGTTACCACAAACCAGTTTGTAGGACCATGGGTGATGAACTATTCTCAGAATAAGGGCTGGGTTATACAATTCCCAGGTATCTTCTTCAACTCAGTTTTACTGAAAAAGCTACTGTGCCAGAAAGATTTACCCTTGTTTACTGAGGCTTAGGTTGTACTCCTACAGTGGCATGGGAGGTGATTTTAGAGGGCCCAGAGGTATAATAAAACAGTGTGTAAGAGGAGCCTTCATCCTTCCATCCCTTCTCTCCTTGAATGCATTGAATGGGTAGTCTCAGTTTGTTCAGCTGCCCCCTTACACTCGATCCTCCCTGGCTAGTTTCCATTTTCTATGAAGGAATAATCTCATGTCCCCTTACCAGGTGACAGAACCTCAGTGGAAGCCAATGGTAGCATTTCGACATTGCTGTCTGTTGAGAGTAGTTTTCCATTTGTGGCCAAATTGTTTTTCTAATTTATCAGAGCAAACATGGTTTCACTTTTAAAGTAAGTTTAAGGTAAAAGAAAAAAAAAGAGCCTGTTTGAATCATTAACAACAAAAACTCTAGATACTAATGTGCCCAACACTGACTAATATCAGCTGAATCAGGCACTGTTTATTATCATTTAATGATGTGACACTCCTGTCTTTTTCAAAATTAGGAAAATACAGCTAATTCAGTGAAAGCCTCTTAAAAACCAACTTTTGTCACTTAGAAAATGCTGCTTCCTTTTAAGGTACCATCCACTGCCTTCTTGGTCATAAAAGACCTTTCTTTAATGAAATATGGGTGAAAGTAGGTAACTGATATTTCGAATGTATTTTGTATGTAAATTCTCTATATCAGCTTTATAATTAAGAATTTTAGTGGGTCTATAAGTAATAATACCTAGAAATGATTTTTTATCACCACTCAAAGACTTCCTTTTCCCCTCTCCTTCATGTTAAATTCTCCCACTCATATTCTAGCCTCATCTTCCTATTCTACTTTTGCAAAACTGCAGGCACCACATAGCAGCTAAATCATTTCCTCCTCTAACACTCTAACTTTCCCAGTTAGTAATTGTAGACTTTTGGTCACGTGCAAGTTCAGCCTTACTTGCAACAGTGAGGGTTTAGATCTAAAATGCCCACCAGGAGTCTCCAGTGTTCACATATGGGGCCTTGTTGAAAATAGTGGATCATTGTGGGTGTATTCTGAAAGAATGTATTCTTGTTCCTGGTCCTCCCTCCTCTCTCTGCTTCATGCCTGCCATGGGGTGAGCAGCTGTCCTCCACCAGGCCCTTCCATCATGATTTCTGCCTTGAAGCCAGCCGACCATGTACTGAATTCCTGAACCATGATTCAGATTAAGCCTCTCCTCCTTCAAGTTGTGGGTATCAGGTATTGTGCTTCAGTTATCAGAAAGCTGACTCATATATCAGACTAATGAGTAGGAGACAGTCTCCACCTCATTTTCTCCGGCTGTGGATGTGAAAAAAACTTGCATCCTTTTTTCTTAGGCTGCCCCTCTGTGGACAACTGGATAGACGTGCATGAAGTTTGGGGTGTGTTATGGTTTGGATCTGGAATGTCTCCCAAAAGTCTCATGTACTTGGATGCAGTGAGATACTTATGAAACTCTGTACTGTTTGGAGATGGAGCCTGGCTGGAAGGGGCAGATGTTTGGGGCTTGACCTGGAGGGATTGTGTCAACTTGTTAAGATTAGGACACACCCAGGTGCTTTCGGGTGTGTGTGACTGACTTGTCAGCCAGGAAATGAGGGAAGACTCACCTTGGACTGTCCAAATGGCAGCTTGAACTAAATAAAGAATGGAAGAAAAAACATTGTTACAGTGTTTCCTAGGGAAGTTCTGGACTTCACCTTTGTCTCCAGACATCAACTTGCTCCTCTCTTACTTGGCTTTCTGTCTGCCATGCCTTGAAGAACTTTTCTATGACTGGATCTTCACCCTGTGCTTCTACTTTTGCCAACCACCCATGAATGAACCATGTGAGAACTTCTGAAACTGTGAGATAACATAAGTCTCCCTTCCTTAATTCGTGGATGTCAGGTGTTCTATCCTAGAAATGAATAAGAAACTAAGATGGAGCCATGTGTGATCAGAAGGTACCTCTGAAAAGAACAGGAGGTAGGGGCAAGCAGCTTGCCAGAAGAGGCACAGATAGATGTTGGAGGATCATGATGGGATCCCAGCATTTTGAAGCAGGGGACAGAAAAGCCCAGGAATCAAGACACTGAGCAGTCTGGGACACATTCCATACAGTAGGCTGTCTCCAGCGGTGGCCCCAGGGGCCAGATCACCACCACTTCTAGCTCAGGAGGCAGAGGTCTGCTTTACTGCTGCCTTTGTGCCACCATTGTCTGCGAGGTGAGTCTCCTGAATCCCTTAGCGTTCAATCCTCCCTGTAGCCGAGAACTCAGTGCGACCACCCAAGCCACCACCCTGGGCCTAGCTAGGTCGGAGGTTATCGGAGCTGTCGGAGAGTTCAACCTAGGAGGGAATCAGAGAAGGACGAGGAAAGAGGCTTTTGGCGTCTTTCCTACCTGCCTCCCAGCCAAATCTAGCCCGCAAATTGTATCCCTGGGAACTACGCTACCCAGAATGCGCCGGGACGGTGAGCCAATGAGCGTCCAGAGAATGGTCGCTTCCGTATTTTGGCGGAAGCGCCTGTGAGACTTCCGGCCGCGCACCAGGGGCGCTCCTTTTAGCTGTTCTTGTGTCCACCCACACCATCGGAACTGCGGGATCCCTTTGTCTGCGGGAGGTGAGGAGCGTGGGCGCGCGTAGGAGGCACAATAACTGCTCGCAGTAGCGATCCTTTTGTCCCAGCCTTTGTCCCGTGCAGAGTCTGATGGCGACAGCAGCGCCAGGAGACCCAGCTAAGGTACGTGCCAGGCAGATCTTAGTGAGCGATTCCCCTTAGGTTTCTACAGGGCTAGTCCTGTGTCCTGCACAGTCCGGACGTGTGGGTGGGGTCCATTTTTCCAATATGTGAGGAGGTATGGTGGAGTGACAGCCAGAGGGTCTGATGATGTGAGTGAATTCTCGGTGCGGCTGCCGAGACGGGAACACCCACGTCCGAAACAGCAAGGTGATGAATTTGAACTTTTATCGTTGTGACACTGGAAGCCGTGATTGTGCACATAAAAGGTACCTAACAGAGTTGGGCCTTCCAATTTTTTTCTTAAACTGCTCTTGTTTTGAGCAAACAGGAGGGTAGCACTACAGCACCAGAAGGTTAAGGCCCCACAGCTTTTCGAGTCAGGACTTTCTGATGGTCAGGTACAGTGGCAGCCTCCCCATGCCACCTGGCGCCGGACTGGATAGGGGTACAGGGAGCCATAGCCTGGAGAGCGCTGCAGTAACCACCTTCCTGTGGTGACCTCCCTCTTCCCACCGGTTTCCATGACTACAGAAGTGCAGGTGGACCTGGTGAGGAGAGAGACTGACTCAGGATCTCACAGGTCTTGACTTCACCCTGGAGATTTTTGTGGATATCCTCTCGACACTCATCCACTCTTTTGACCACAAGAGCCTTCATAAGCCCACATGTGGGTACCTGCTTCTAGGCTGGGAGTTGCTTGGGGTAGTTCCTGTTGGTGGAGACAGGGGAGAGAGTGTAGAAGGTTGCCCTGGGCAATAACAAGAGAATGTGTAAATGCTTGCACATGAGGCTGAGCTAGTTCTTGGGACCTGGGTCTTCTTCTGTGTTGGAGGAATCCAAAAGCAACATGATATTATTCAGATCTGGAATGAACTATCCTGGAGGTGATGGGAACAGTGGGAAGTTTAGAGAAGAGGCAAGTAATGAGATGCTAGGCTCATCATGTTAATACATCATGACTAACCCTGTTGGCGTGACAGAAGCAACAGAAACACTAGGGAGGAAGCTACTAGCATAGTGGAGGTGTGTACTGGTGATGGTTGGATCAGTATGATAGCTGTCAAAGTGAAAGAAATTGTTGGATTCATTTGTTGTTTTTTTATTGTACTGAGGAATGTGAGACCTTCATGCTTAACTACATCTTTGTCTTTTTTTTTTTAAGTTATTTTGAGAACAGGGTCTTGCTAACAATTGGTTACTAATTTACTCAGGCTAGGTTGAACTTGGCAGTTCTCCTGTCTTAGTCTCCCAGGGTGCTGGGATTTTATGCCCACTCTACAAGATCAGATTGGATTTATTTTTAAAGTAGGGAAGCTTGGATTGTTAGATTTGAGGATGCGAAGATGAAAGATTAATAGTTAAGCATTACTCCATTTAGCATCTGGAGGGATGGAAGCTCAATCAACAGGAATTTAAAGTTGATAGTAAAGTTAGGCACAGTAGCAATATCAAAGGTTTTGGGTTTTGTTGCCTTCTGTCTAAAATATATCGAAGAATAATTAGTGGATATATCAGGTGCATGGCTGTCTTCAGAGTCTTGGTATTTGGGGTGTGTTTAAGATGGGAACATCCAGAAATGGTAGTCAGTGTTGAACAAGGGGTCTAGCTGGGTGTCATAACTTGGAAGGGTTATATTTTTGCTGGAAGTAATGATGTTAGCATCCCAGCAAAGGCAAGTGGGTTTATATCTGGGTTTGAATGTCTGGATAGAAATGGTGGGCCTCACAGACAAGATGTTTAAGGGAAAAGCCATGGGAATGGAATAGAAAAGAAGATGAATTGGCAGATGGTCAAGGATTCTGAGGAATAAGGGACATAGGTAGTCACACATGGGAATAATTGGTCAACCGTGACACTGAGACCATGACTGAATATTTTGTTTCCGTGAAATTTATTTGTGAAGTCTTAATCCCAGTATGATGGTATTTAGAAATGGGTCCTTTGATCTGTATGTGGATCATAAGCAAAGTACCCTCAGGAGAAGAGACCAGAGAGCTAGCTAATGTTCTTTCTGCCATGTTAGATATGAGAGGAAGTCAGCATTCAGCAACATAGAAGTGGACCCTTGCCCGATCCTGAGTATGACATCACCCCCACTTGAGATTTCTAGCCTCCAGACCTCTGAGAAATCAGTTCTTGTTGTGAAGCCACTAGTAGTCATACTTTCTTAGAACATCAGGCCAGACTCACTTCAGACACTGGGAATAGTAGTTATTCATCAAATTACAGACTCACCAGGATTTTATTGTTGCCCTGTGTTGCAGTCAAATGGTGCGCAAGTGTTCATCTGTGAGAATCACTGAAGCCCCTGAGTTTGAATGAGGGCTAAGAATGAAAACAAAGCTGTGACTGGTGAGGAGACATTAATCAGTAGAAGTAGAGAACAGTAGGTATCAGGTCCACAAGTAGTTCTGGATAACTAAAGTGGAAGCAAAGTACAGACTCAGGAAGTCGTCCTTCAGACCAGAGTTCTGGGTTGCCTGTGTCATTCGAGGACTCATGGAGGTCCGGGGTACTACTTGATCCTGTTTAAATTTTCCAGTCACTCCCTGGATGCCATGTGCTAAGCATTATGTAAGAAGGACAAGGAGATGAGTAAACTGGAGCAGGGTGTGAGGTGGGAGATTGAGTGTGTGGTACAAGGGGTGGTGTGCACATAGAGAAAAAATGCGAACTGAAGGACCTGGTATTGAGAACATCATGGCAAAGGGTGGTCTCACCAGGTTGTTTGTCTTTAAGGCACCCTCTGGAGGACTCCTGGGGCATTCTTGGATGAGAAGGGAGACAGCCCTACATGTCAAGACCGTTTAGATTGTATCTTCCTGCCCTTCTGCCTGTTGATGTTGTGGGAGGACTCAGTAAACCTGGGATCGTGATGAGGGTGGGCATTAATTTCATCGTCTAGTGAACGGGGTGGGCACAGAGAACAGTTGACTAGTGGATGAACCTGGGATCCTTGGGGGGGAAATTGCTTGTAGAGTGACTTGTCCTCATCATGGCAGGGCTCTGTGACCTTTGAGGATGTGGCCATTTTCCTCTCACGGGAAGAGTGGAGACTGCTTGATGAGGCCCAGAGGCTCCTATACCTTAGTGTGATGCTGCAGAACTTTGCACTTACAAGTTCACTGGGTAAGGCTCTTGTACCTACCCCATTCTCTGTCCCCTGTTTCCTAGAGGCAGATTCATTCCTTCTGTAGCCAGAAGTTGGGGTCTGTTTACTTCTTCACTTCCTTGGCCTCTGTGCTGTGGGTGGCAGCATTAAGATGTATGCTCTCTGTGCTGACCCAATGCCTGCTTCCCTATGTCTGCAGAGATCCCTGAAATCCTCGGGTCAAGGAGTCAGGGAACTTGCAGTCAGCCTAATGGATTTCATTTTGCTGTCCTCTCTCTGGCTGTGTCCACAATCATGGTACCTTGTGTCACAAGTTCCCCCAGTCTGTGAGCTGACTTTTCTTTGTGGCTTCCTGTGCTAAGATTGCAGGGATCATCTTGATCCATACTCATGGGACTATGGAAATACCACACTCCCTGTTTTGCTTTTTCAAAGTATTTTTTTTTCTTTTCTGTGATCTGTTGTATATTGAGATGCCCTACCTTAGTACTCACCCCTTAACTCACTTTATTCCTATAATCTCGCTTCATGCAGGTCCTATCTAGTAATATTAGTTTGGGTATGAGGTGAAAAAGACAGTATCTCTTCATAGAAACAACAAAGAGTGCAAGTGTTTCTTCATAGCATGAAATGATTTCAGAGGCAGCTTTGTCCTAGTAAGTAACAGCTAGAGGGAGGAATGACATCTGGGCTGTTTTCAAATCACCAAAGGAAACTGATCTGTGCCTGCCACTGTTTTGGTGTAAATGTCCCCTGCCAAACCTCATTTCCACATTTTTTTTCCACATGTAACACTTCTGACTGCTGATTTAATCTGGAACTTTTAACACACGGCTGCCCTTATCCTTCCTAGTCTTCACGTATCATCTGCCTTCTCTGCTGCTCCTTTTGCAGTGTTTTCTAAGCACTGCCTCACACATGCTGTCTGTTGAAGTGTACTCATACGATTCTTTACTTGCTAGTTTCAGTGGAATTTTCTGGGTTTGGACACAAGAAGACTTCTGCACAGTATGGACTTGTTACTAGCAAACAAGGCCCTACTGAAGGGCGTGTGATAAATTCTAGGGATTGTGAGGTAACTGGGTGGCCATAGTGTCACAGTAGCTTAAAGCTGTTGACAGAACAGTAAGTTGAAAACCTTGCCTCATCTTGTATTCTATCTTATCCTCTGACCTTTCTCTGGTGAGTCCTCCCTGATTCTCTGATTATTAGATTAAGTATTCTCCTGCAAGGTCTTCCTTAGTCTGCCTCCCACTTCTTTATCCTCAGGAAAAAAAAAACATGGAATTATTCTGTGGACAATATGTAATAGGGCTTTCTCATCCACGTGCAGTCAACATGCATTTCATTGCAATTCTGTGTTTTCAGATTGTGGGCATGGAACAGAAGATGAGACATCTTCCGATCAGAGGGTTTCAGTGGAAGTGTCACAGGTCAGGACTTCCACAGCAGGTCCATCCACACAGGAGACTCACTTCTGTGAAAAATGCATACCAGTTCTGCAAAATATTTTGCACCTGGCTGATCTACCTGCACAGAAACCCTTCCTTCACCAGAAGAAACATCACAGTACAAAGAAACCCTTGAAGAAGGGCGTTGACAGGGTCTTATATTTGAAACGTTATCTATTCCACATGTTAGGGAAACCCTTCCTAAATTGGGAGTTTGATATAGACCTCCCAACCGTATTAAGCCTTTTCAAGTCCCTGGCCTTTCCCAGCAGTAAAAAGCCCAGCAAAATCATTGAAAACAAGGAGGATATTGATACTCACAAAAGTCTTAATTCAAGAGAATATGGGAAATCTTCAAGGCACAAACGTACTGTTGTTCACCACACAAGAACTGCCACTGGAAAAAAGCTTTATGAATGCAACAAATGTGGGAAAACTTTCCGTGGCAAATACTCACTTGATCAGCACCAAAGAGTCCACACTGGAGAAAGGCCTTGGGAGTGCAGTGAATGTGGGAAATTCTTTAGCCAAACCTCCCACCTGAATGATCATCGGAGAATCCACACTGGAGAGAGGCCTTATGAATGCACTGACTGTGGAAAGTTATTTAGGCAAAATTCCAGTCTTGTTGACCACCAGAAAATTCATACTGGAGCAAGGCCTTATGAGTGTAGCCAGTGTGGGAAATCTTTTAGCCAGAAGGCCACCCTTGTTAAACACCAGAGAGTTCACACTGGAGAAAGGCCTTATAAGTGTGCTGAATGTGGGAATTCTTTTAGTCAAAGTGCCATTCTTAACCAACACCGAAGAATTCACACTGGGGCAAAACCTTATGAGTGTGGCCAATGTGGGAAATCCTTTAGCCAAAAAGCTACCCTTATTAAACACCAGAGAGTTCACACTGGAGAAAGGCCCTACAAGTGTGGTGAATGTGGGAAATCCTTCAGTCAAAGCTCTATCCTTATTCAACACAGGAGAATTCACACTGGAGCAAGACCCTATGAGTGTGGCCAGTGTGGAAAGTCATTTAGCCAAAAGTCTGGCCTAGTTCAGCACCAGGTAGTTCACACTGGAGAAAGGCCTTATGAGTGTGACCTGTGTGGAAATTCCTTTAGTCAAAGCTCTAGCCTCATTCACCACCAAAAATGTCACAATATGTAGGGGCCTAATGACAGTTGTTCATGTGGAGAAGCTTTCAGCACAAGGCCTAACACATTTAGCACTTGAAAGTCCCCACTTGGGAAAGCCCTTAAGACCTACAGGGAGTTTCCTATATTTTTTATATTAGGTTACTAGGGAGCCTTTGTGAGGAAACCGCTTGCCTGAAGTTGAGCCTAGTGGTTTGAAACATTTATAGCAGTGAGATTCCCTATGAATTCCAAGTATGGATGAGGCTGAAGGAAGCTGTACTGCATATTCTAAACTGACTGCAGCACTTGCCAGAGTTCTTAGCACTTGCAGTTTCTGTGGTAGAAGCCATCTTCTTCTACCATCTTGCACCATTCATTCCAGCATGCTAAACAAAGGAAAAAATGCCCCTTTGCTGAAAGGAGTTGCATTGCCAGGGCCTTCAAGGGGAATTTGGTCCCTTTTGTGACATGAATATGTACATCTGACCTACTTTTGACCAGTAGGATCCAGTTCGCCCCTTGCTGGGTGCTTCTAGGAATGGCCTCAGTTCTTTATGCTAAAGCTGGTTTTTTTCTTTGTTTTTTAATTGGTCTCATGACCCTTGGCATATTCCCCCCCCCCATTCATCAACTGGTAACTGCCTGCCTCACATTGCTTTGATATGTATATTAAATGCCTTACTATTAAAGCTACCTTCAATGTTAGGGTGTAGTTTACTCTGTGGGGAGACTGTAAATCAGACTTCGTGCTATTTTTGTGTAAGGATGGACAGCCTTTATGAGCATCTCAACTATGTGTGCCTTTTTACGGGGGCAGTACAGTGACAGTAGTTCTCATTCTCTTTTCAGTTGAGTTTGCATTGCTGCCTTAGCCTAGAGAACGTAAGGTATACATTATCCTCATGCTTGCCTTGGATATCAGCACTTTCTGTGAGACCAAACATTCTGAAGAGAGTCAGGCTTTTGTGACAAGTTCCTCTATGGGGAATGGGATAGATCTGCTTCATTGTTCCCGGAAACTTTTATAATGCCCAGCGTGTAGAGGGGAAGTTGTTCATAAAGTTGCCTTTCACAAGGCTGAGTGCTGTGGAGTCATTCCGCCGGCATGTGTCATGTACAAGGTGGCCAGAGCCAGATATAAGCCATAACTGATAAATACTGGTGTGCAGCAAGTGGATGAAATGTGCCTCTTACAGAATTGTACCCACAAATCTTCTGGTAACTGCCTGTGACCAGTCACAGAGCCTGGACATCTGTGTATGCCCAATAGCCTGGGTAATTTTCAGAGAAAATAAAAATGCTGTGGGTTCTTACAGTCTTTCTGGGGTTACTCCAAGTCCACTGATGTACAGACAGGAAAGTAAGGACAGAGATTATGGAGAACGGTAGTTCAGGGATGGAGCTTTTGTGTCCAGCCAGTATTCGTGTTGTCTTACAGTGCAGCAGCACTCATTACCTGCCAGTATTCCCCGACCCAAAAGAGGCCTAGCCTTCCCCATGTTTGAAGCCTGAAGTAGTGTAAGCAGCATGGGGTTTCTAGAACAGGGTTCAGATTTTTTTTTTTTTTACTGTGAATCACTTTTTGTAAGACTTATTGATGTATAAGTGACATGTGCTATTTATGGTATATGACTTGAAGAGTTGTGTTGTATAAACTCATGAGACCCTCATAATGTTCATAAACATATCTGCTTTACCTCAAGTTCTCTGACTGTATCTCTCTGCCTCCCTCAAACTTGGAAATGTCCAGTAACTTATTTCCTTCACAAGAGGGTCATTTGTGAATGAAATTATAAATGTTTACTCTTTTTGGATATTTTTATACTACATATTTATTTTGAAGTTCAGCACTACTGCTTAAGTGAACAGTTCAGCATTTTGTTTGCTTGTTTGTTTTGCTAAGGGATATTTGACTCTGTGTGTGTGCCACTATTTGTTCATTCATCTCAGTGGACGGGTTTTTTTTTCTACCTTGGAATATTAACAGATATACTATGAACAGGCATACAGTAATTAATATGCATTTGATTCTCCTGTGCCATTTATTTGTTGTATGTGGCTGCTTCACTTTCTAAGAAACTGTGAAATTGATCTAGACTGATAACATTCCCACCAGGAATGTAGAAGGGCTGATCCAAAAATACAGCATGTTTAAATTTGTCATTATAAAAGACAAATTGCCACAAATCACTTCTGCTTTGAACACTTATTCTATAGTTATTACCACTTTTTGAAGCAGTTTCAAAACTCCTCTTTTATAGATGCCTGTGTAAGTTGTGACCAGAAATACAAGTGTCATTCAACAGAAAGGCAGGTTCATAAAAGTAAGGCCGTGTCTCCCCACTGACCTTGTTCACAGGATCTGGCACTATATGGCTTTTGGCTCTCCCCCAAAGTCAAAATGACCAAGAAAGGTAAATGTCTTGAATTGATTTAGGACATCCAAGAAGCTATGAAGGCACAACTAAAGACATGAAAGATTTCCAGAATTGCTTCAGCAAGTGGCAAGAATAATGAACGTGTTCAAAGCAGGGGGACATTATGTCTTTTGGTTAATTAAAAACAAAAGACATTCATGTTTTAATCATGAAATACATTCTTGCCAGCACTTAGTGTGGTTAATTTGAACAATTGCCATAGATATAAAATAGCATATTGCTGTAGTTTTAATTGTATTTTTTTCTGATTTTTTGTGATATTTAGCATTTTGTCATGTGTTTATTTGCCACCTGTAAATTTTCTTTGGAAACAACCTTTATTCATATAGTTGGCCTATTTTCAATAGATATTGGTCATATTTTCCTTTTCACTAATAAATAGATGCGTATAACACAGATACCTGTTGGAACCTCAGTCATTCTTCAGCAATGGGATAGTCTTCTTTGCTACCTGGAAACATTTTTGAGTGCTGGGAAAACGTTTTCTCAATTTTTTAAAATCTGTTCACAGTGTAATAGTAATAAGTACTGCATACTTTCACTGTTATCTGTGTAAGTAACATTGTTTCTTTTTAAAAAGGTAGCTACCTAGTAGCAAGCAAGCCCAATTTTTTTTATCAGTTTATTCTGGAAAATATTCCCACCATAGCCAATTCTAAGTTGCCAAAATGATGTTATTGAACATAGAATTGGGGAAAGATATGCAATAATACATAATTGTGTTTTATTCTCACCATGTTGGAATAATAGTCACAGATAATATCAAGAACATTTATTTGTAAAACATTAAAAGCGATTGGAAAGTGACAGTTTTTGAGCATTATTTTTCTTTTAAGATAGCTGAAATTAATTGCTTTATAATAAAGTGTATATTTAAAGTGTATGATCTCTATTCTGATGTTTAAAACCAAAAACTACTCCCTAGACTTTTTAATGCATCCCTCTTAACTTAAGGTGGATACAAGGATATACTCACCGTCTTTAATAGGTATTTTCCAATGTATACACACACAGGTCTGTGAGAAAGCCCTATGAACTCTTCCAGACTTGCTTCAGTGTTGATCTTATGGCTGTTCCTGTTTTACTGTTCTTCACACACACATCGCTTACAATTCCCGCTTCTTGTAACATCTTGCCACATCTCTTTAAAATATGTTTCCAAGACATGAGTTTCCTTATAATCCTCATAACTTCACCAGCATAAAACATCAATTTCCTCAACTGTCTCTGAAATCTACAGTTAAGACTTTTAAAAATTACACTCAATTTTTGATGTTGCTGAGTCATTTGCCCATCAGAATTTGTCACGTTGTGGGTTCATTTCTCTGATACCATTTAACATGCTAACTCTGTATACCATGTGCAGTAGGTATTGTATTAGGGTTCTCTAGAGGAACAGAACCAATAGGATTTATATAATCATATGAGTGCATTTATTAGATTAGCTTACATAAGCAGAAGCTGACTGAGTTGTCTCACAATGGCTTTTTATAGGTTGAAAAACTAGAGCTATTCAATTACACTGGAAGCCTTAGTGTAAGAGGGACCAATGATGTGGCCCCATTATAAGGCCAAAGACCTGGAAGCTCCCTGAAGAGTTCCTAATATTAGTCCACATTCAAAGGCTGAAGAATGGAGTCAGATGTCCATAGGTGATGGCAGCAACAAAAAATGTACGTGCTGTAGAACTGAGTTTGCATACGGGGTAGCCTACCTCCACTGTTTGTTCCATCTACGCTTCTGCCCTGTTTGATGGTGCTATCCACATTCAAGATGGTCTTCCTCAGTCTTCTTACCTACATGCCAGTTTGCTCTGGAAAAACCCTCAAAAAGACAGAAGTGTGCTTTGCTGTTTTTCCAAGGTATCTCTCATCCCAATGATGCTGACAACCAAAATTAACCATTGTAGATACTAATGAAGGGATTGAATGAAGCCTGATTCTTTATATAAAAAAGTGTGACAGTGACATACCTATGTAGTCTGTCTCCCCACCCCAACTTGCATTCACAGGTAAGAGCCATGACATTCTTTAAGCATTATCTGCAAACAGTGTGGTTTGCTAGCACAACACAGCCTAGCTTGTAAACAAAAATATTTCAGGTATGGTATGAAATGTTTGAGTCTTGAATGGAGTGGACATATGTGTTTTCTGTGTTTGGTAGTTTCAGTGCAGCACAACCCACACACAAATACCTATCTCAAAGACTTGCAAGTGTGTGAAATAGATGTATTCATCTATGTCACTGTTGTGGTTTGGATCTGGAGTGACCCCAAAGTCTCATTTATTTGGGCATTGTGGGTTACCTATAGATTCTATGTGCTGTTACACAGTAGGGCCTGGTAAGAAGGGGAGGATTATAGGTGGGGTGGAAGACAGGCCTGTGGTGAATTGGAGGCATGTTGTAGATTGTGATTATGTGGCATGTTACTGGGCGTGTGACCTGAAAAGGGGCATATCACTGGGGCTTAACTCAGAGGGGACGAAACACTGGCTGGCCTCAGAAGAGGGAGATTACTGGGACATGACCTCAAAAGATACATGCTAGTCTGTCCTTCCTTCTTCACTTGACTTCCTGTCTGTAAGGCTTTCTGCCACCTCTGCCAGCTGCTCATGAATGGACTGTGTGAGATCTTCTGAAACTGTAAGCCAAAATAAATCTTCCTTTAAATTGCAGATATCAGTTATTCTGTTTTTTTACTTCCTTTCTTATGAGTTTCCCTATTTCAGGGCCATGGCATTAGCTTCTGGGGTCTCAGGAGTTTCTCTGTGTGTCATGTTGATTTGTCTTCCCATGATTCTATTGCGGAGGGACTTCACTTTAATGGCCAAGCCTAGAGGTTTCTTACACTGTGTAAGGATGTGCAGAAGGACCTGAAAATCCTCTGAGTTCTGTGCTGGGCGTAGACCATAAAGGGAGCTCTAACATTCTGATTGCCTCTAGGGTGTGTTGTTCACACCTAGCCCCCTTAGCAGAGCTCTCCTGTCTGTCCTGACTCCCTTCCCCCAAGGGTGGGGCTCTCTAACTTCTAAGGTTCTCACACTACTACCCCAGCGGTTCGGGAGGTTGGCAGCTTTTTTCTCCCTCTGCATTTGTCTCTTATGCCTGTTTCTTCCTGGGCACCGATTAAGACTGTCCTCAAATTCCTGATATGTGGCCCATCTGTGGCTTCTTTTACCCTAAACTGTTAAGACTCAGGCTCTTTTCAAAATTGTTCCTGCCTACTTCACTGCCTACTGTGGCTGCCAACTGCTGCTTCTCCCAAGCTGGTGTAAACTCCAGGAGGCCTTTTCAAAGGGGAAACAGTGAGTTTGCAGTTTGCACTACCCACAGCCTTGTTTCTAGAGGTTGGGACTATCAGCTGCTGTCAATTCCCATATCTCCTCGGTCTGGAGTAACATTAGTTTGATGCTCCCAGATCCGGGTTTACCTCAGTCTGCAGATGCTGGCAGCTCACAGCTCTTCCCAGCTGGCCTGGGGCAGCTTCTAGGGCTGGCATTTTCTTCAGCCTCTGATGTTGCTATAGGGTTTCCAACCTTCTCATGGCCTCCTTTTAATTCTTGGGACTCTGCCCATCTCCTAGCTAAGTTGAGCAGGCAGGCTTTAACTTTCCATTTTTTGAATGAGCCTGCACAGAGGCATTGAGTAGTTCTTTTAGTTGACCACCATCTTGCTCAGAAGTTCCAATGTTGGGTATCCTGTCCCAGCAACAAGAAACTAAGACAATCACATGCATAATCAAATCAACTATGACCATTAATTGTCATATGCAAAACTGACTAAAGACCTGTAAGACACAATGGTCATGACTTGAATAAATGCCAACTTTTTAAAATGTTCCCATAAAGCACCTGGAGAAAGCCAAATATTCTCCCCTAACCAGTCATATCAGATGCTGTGTTTCTTACCAACCCACCTCCAGCTTCCTTGTGCCAATGGCTGCCAATTGGGGCACTTCTGTACTCAAACAATAAGTTATCTAGTTATGAAAAAATGTATCAGAAACTTAAATTCATATTACAAAGTGAACAAAGCCAATCTAAAAGGTTGCATACTTTATTATTCCAACCATGTGACATCTGGAAATGTCACAACAATGGGAACAGTTAAAAAAGTGTTACTGTCAGGGGCTAAGGGGAAGGAAAGATGTATAGGTGAAGTGGAAACCAGGGAATTGTTAGAGCAGTAAATCTATTCTGTATCATTCTGCTATATATTTGTAAAAACCATACAATTATCAAGAGCAAGTCTTCATGTTATGGCCTTGAATGATAATGACGTATCAGTGTATTGGCAATTTTGACAAATTGTGTGAACTTTTGATTTCTGTGATAAGATATCTGAGAAAATCCAACTTATGAATCATTTACTTTGACTCATGGTTTCTAAGGTTTCAGTTCATTGTCGCTTAGAGTCATTGCTCATGGGTCCATGATGAGAACATCATGGTGGAGACCAGGCAGTGAATTAAGGCTCACTTCATAATGCAGTGGAGGCATACAGAAGGGGGAAGGAGAACAATATACATCCTTCCAGGGCGACCTGGGCTCCACATGCCCTAAAGTTTCCACCGTCTGCCATTACTCCCATCAGATTATGAATCCAGTAGTGGACTAATCCCACTGATGAGGTTAGAGCCTTCATGATTCAATTCCTTTCCCAAGACCCCATATCTTAAAAACAGTTACTGATGGTGATGAATTTATAGTGTCAACAATGTTCTGGATTTTTCATTTTTTCCCTGTTGGCTCATATTCTTCTGTTAGTTTTCACAGATACAGTATAGGGATACATACAGCACATAAACTGTTATTGACCATGTCCTCCTCGTTTTACTAGGAGAAGATTCTTAAGTCATATAATATGTTATTGCTGTCACTGCTGTTATTGAACCCAAAAGTGTTTGTGGTAAATTGGATGTCCTCAAATAAGTTCCAAATGCAATTGCAAAAGAAAGCAAAATTTGCTCTAATCATGCTTTCAGATTAATAGAGGTGTAGTAATAATAATTTAGTGGACACTAATATACCCATCTCCTAGGTTCAACTGTTTAGATATTACTAACTCCCACATATGTCTTTGAACTGCTCTTCTAAGAACAGAACATGCTTTTTCATAGCCACCATATTGTTACCAAATTTATCAAAGTTTATAAAGACAGTTACTTGCTAAACACTATACTCTACTGTCACTAATTGCTCCAGTTTTTTCTTTTACTAGATTTCCTTCTCTGCTAAATTAATTTTTTTGTTATCCATACCTTAGCCTCTTTCCGCCCAGCATAATTCCTCAGCTTTTGTGTTTTACGGATTTGCCTTTTTTGGAAACTTATGGCCAAATATTTTAGATAAGGGATATATTTAAATTGTGAAGTTCAGAGCACTGTGGGAAAGCTAAAATAATTTGTCACCTCCTATAATTATATTTCTTTTATTAAGGTTGGGAAAAAAACCACATCATTATCCCTGAGATTTTACAAAGGTTTTGTAGAGCTACACAATATTGATTAATTAATAGCACTATAAAAGACAAGAAAGGAAACATACATGGTGTATTAATTACTTTTTCGTTGCTGTGACTCAATAGCTGATATCCACAACTTAGGGAGGAAAGATTTTTTTTTGTAGCTTACAGTTTCAGAAAGTCTCAGTCCATTCATGGGTGGGTAGCTAGAAAATGGTGGAATCACTTGGTGGGACCAGAGCCAGAGCTATAGCTGCCCTGGAGTCAGAGATCCTCACAGCATGGTGAAACACAGACGGACTGGGAGGGAGGGTGAAACCAATGTATGCCCCTCCAGGTCAAGCCTTAAGTATTCACCCCTTCCAGACAGGCCCTACCTCCCAACCCTACACAGTATCCATAGGATCATGAGGCTTTTGGGGGACACTCCAGATCCAAACCATGACACATGGTCTGCCAAAATTTTCAAGGCACAAAAAGGTAGCTGTGAATCAGGATACATAACAAAAGTGGCTAATTTCTTTTAATTTGACTAGAGAAGACATACTAGTTCACTGTATTAATTCTGAAAGAGAGATCAATTCTATGAGATTGACATAGTCTTAGGACCACAAAACTGACTGAACAATATTCTTGTGGAACACCATTTAAGACCAGAAAAAAAAAGAATTTTCAGGTCAAGAACAGACACTATCTAAAATTCTTCTTTGCCTGGTATCACGTGCTCCATTTCTTTCTGAAATATACTTAAAGCACAAAATGGCTTTTCTGTAGGACACAAGATGGCCCAAATCAAGTAGGTCTGTACACATTTCTTACAGTCTGGAAAATGACTTTTTTGAAATTACTTTTGGAGTGTCTAACTCAACTATAACAGAAAAGAACGAGAATTGGGAAGATATTCGGTCAAACAGTAGGAGTGCCCACAACTGACAGAGAAAGAGAAGAAAGAAGAGGAAATGATAATTATTTTGATTTGATAATTGCACATTTTATACATAGTTGAATTATCACACTCAATGCCACAAATGTATGTAGTTATGTGTTAATTAAAAAGAAAAAGCTGGAGAGAGAGAGAGAGAGAGAGAGAGAGAGAGAAAGAGAAAGAGAGAGAGAGGAGAGAGACAGAAACAGGGATCATCCTTCAAAAGAAAGAGCTCATTAAAATGGTATGAATCTCCCACCACAACATGAGAGAATTAAAACAGCAAAACACAGATTGTTTCAAACCACTGAAAGCCCAACACATGAGTAGAAAGTAAAATAATCACAAACATATTTTTAGACATTTGATTAAATCCCTCAACTAAAAAGGAAATGAAAATGATAATAAGATGATGGGAAAAATGTATCTTAGGTAGAATTAGAAGAGAATGTAAAAGAGTAGAGGAAAGGAAGAGATCCATTGAAATATTATGATTCAGAATAGAGGGTAAGAACAGAACACCACAAAGAGACAATGAGGAAACGCAGACTAAGTGGGAAAATGAAAATCTGTAACAGCAGAAGATATAAGCAAACCACACAAAACAGAAATGAGATGTAAAACTAGACTCACTCCTTATGATTGTCAGAAGGAATGAAGTGTGCAGAGTCATTTTCCAATTTAAAACTCCTCTTTCAAGTTAGCTATTGAACAGTTATTCTGAGAGAGACTTGACGTGACTATCAGGAATTCAAGAGTGTTCAAAATGAAGAGCCCCTGAACAGTTGATACAGAATGTCAGCACAACTGAACCCTTCCTAAGGGCACCGCAATTCTGTCCTCTACTATGAATAGTGATCCCTTGTAGTGACATGCTACATCTCTCACCTTTGTTCTTTCTCCTTCTTTACAAATTCCTCAATTTAACCAGAAGAGAACACTACTTCCTAGTCCATCCTCAATCCCATGAGAGTCTAGAGAACATTTCAGGGACATCTCTGAGGTTTCCCCTTGTATTATATCAATCAGCAGCGCCACGTTCAAAATTCTGTGCTCCTGCTCAAATATTGTGTGGTGCCACCTTAGAACTTCAAAAGTATCATTAAAGAACAGTATTCTTAACTAGCTAAAGACCTAACAAAAAAGAAAACTACAGGCCAGTTTCTTTTATAAATATAGGTGCAGAAGTTCTCAATAAGATATTTGTAAACAAAATGCAACAAATTATTTAGAAGATCATGATCAAGTTGGCCTCATCCCAGGGATGGAAGGCTGGTTCAGGTAACGTAAATCAATTCATGCGATATACTACATTAACAAAAGCAAGTATAAAATCACATGATCATCTCAATAGATGCAGAGAAAGCCTCTGACAAAACATAACATCCCTTCCTGATCAAAACTGTGATGAAAATACTTATGGAAGAATCTTACTCAAGCTGATGAAAGCAATTTATGACAATGCTACAGCCAACAGCATCCTAAATGGGGAAAAACTGAAAACATGTCAACTCAAATCAAGAATAAGACAAGGTTGTCCACTCTCACCAGTTTTATTTCAGTGTTGTGCTCAAAACCTTAATCAGGCAAGCAAATGAAATAAAAAGAATATACATAGGAAATGAAGACTTTAATTTATTCTTATTAGCAGGTGACATGATCCTTTACATAAACGACCTCAAATATTCCACCAGAAGACTCTTAATAATTGATCAACAAGTTCAGTGAAGTTGCGTGATATAAACTCAATGCACAAAAATAGCATTCTTCTACAGGAATGAAGCAAACACAGAGAAAGAGCAGAGTAACAATCCCATTCACAGTCACCTCAAAGAAAATTAAATACCTAGCAATCAACATAACTAGCAAGTGAAAGACCTCTATACTGAAAATTATACTAGCATGAAGAAAATTTTAGAAAATGGAAAGACATCCCCTTTTCCTGGATAGGCAGAAGTAATATTGTCAAAATCGCCATACCTCCTATACTGATGCACTGGTTTAATGCAAAACCAATCAAGATACCAATAGCATTTTTTCACAGAACCAGAAAAAACAATGCAAAATTTATATGGAACCAGATGAGACCCAGAATAGTCAAAACAACTGTAGGCATCAAAAGCAGGAAGCATCGCAATACCAGATATCAAATTATATTACAAAGCAACAGTGATTTTTTTTAAAAAATGGTATTTCCATAAGAACAAACAGGTGGATCATTGGAACAGAACTGAGCATACAGAGCGAACCCTGAGTACCTTCAGCCATTTGATCTTTGATTAGGAGCTAAAAAGATACACTGGATTAAAGATAGGTTTTTTTTTTTTTAAACAAATGGTACTGAGAAAATTGATTAACCACATGCAGGAGAATGAAACTAGACCCACATCTTTCACTATGCACCAACATCAAATCAAAATAGATCAATTATTTAGACAATAAAATGGAAACATTGAACTTGTTGGAAGACAAAATAGGCACAACCCTTGAAAACAGGCATAAGTAAGGACTTTCTCAATAGAACACCCAAAGCACAGGAGATAATACCAGAAACCAACAAATAGGATTATTAAATTAAAAAGCCTCTCTTCAGCAAAGAAACAATCAACAAATGGAATGAGAAAAGAATTTGCCAGCTACTTCTCAGAAAGAGAACTGGTATCAAGAATATACAAAGTACTGAAAAAATTAGATCCTCCAAGATAATAGACCAATAAAATGTGGGCAATGAAAATGAATACACAGTTCCAAGAAGAAGTCTGAATGGCCTATAAATATATGAAAAAATGTTGAACACCTTTCACCATCAGAGAAATGTAAACAAAAAAAACTGAGATTCCACCCAACTCCAGTAAGAACTCAAAAAATTCAAGAACTCAAAAAACAACAAATGCTAGGGAGATTATGGGGAATAAGGAACTCTTCTACATTGCTGATGGGTCTTTTAACTGGTACAACCACTGTGGAAAACGCTATGGAGATCCCTCAAAAAACCTGAAAATAGGTATCTCATTTGACCCAACTATACCTTTTCTGAATATATTCCCAAAAAAGTTG
Source organism: Ctenodactylus gundi (assembly GCA_004027205.1). NCBI lineage: Eukaryota > Metazoa > Chordata > Mammalia > Rodentia > Ctenodactylidae > Ctenodactylus > Ctenodactylus gundi. Next base: position 28,681 of record PVKB01006073.1, on the reverse strand, counting down.
AACTCATCATACAGGAGTGAGCCATGCATACCCATTGTTATAGCAGCACAATTTAGTATCCAAATCTTGGAAGAAGCCAATGTGTTCAACAACAGATGAATAGATAAAGAAGATGCGGTATATTTACACAGTAGAGTACTACTCTGCCATAAAGAAAGACAGATTTAAGTCGTTTTTAGGAAAAACGCATGCACCTTGAGACCATCATGCTTAGCAAAACAAATCCGACACAGAAGGTTAAATATCATATGGTTCCTAAAGTATGAGAAACGGAACCATAAAAATGTAAAACAATTGAAAGAGAGTAATAAGACAGCTATATGGACAGGGAAAGAGGATGTGGAGGGTGTTGAAGGTGTGGGAAGGGTGTGATATGTTAATAATAAAAAATGAGAAAACAGTTTGATTTCCTCTGCAGTTATGTTTAGAGTTTATTTCAGGGTGTCCAACTTGCCACAGACAATTTGGTACTCAACAGAAATTTCAGGTCTTGAGTGACTTAAGACTCTTATCCAAATGAAACTGGGGGAGCAATGATCATAAACGTACTCCAAAAATCATTTCTAGTCCAGACATTAGCCAAACTGAAGGACGGAGTCTTACATCCTTAGTTCATTTTATGTATTTGGTTAAATGAGTAACAGGGTAGGTTTTATAACCACAGTTTCTGAAAGGAAAAAAGCACAGAAAGTAAAAGAGGGACTTAGGATGGCTCATTCAAAAGACACACAAGGCCAAAGACCAAGAGGAGAGCATCCAGTTCTGCTTGCTTCCTTGTTAAACCCACTTACTGAGAAGTAGAAACGAGGAGGTCTCCTTTTCTCCTGCCTGACCATTTGTTAAGATATATGTCTAACTTTGTCATGGGGTGTTGCCTCTTCCCTAAACCTGTCCACAATCTGAGTTGGACACAGTCTAAATGGTTCTTTTATTTTGAGACAAGGTCTTACTCTGCAGTCCAGACTGGTTCTGAGCTCATTATTTAGCCCAGACTGGCCTTGAACTCACCAGTCTTCTTGCCTCAGCCTCCCAACTGCGAGGATTATAGGCATGCACCACCACATCTGGCTAATGTGTGCTGTTGAATCAAGGATCTCTGGTGATGGGCACAAAAGGACGCAGAGAGGGGAAGCTAGTGGCCGTGAGTGTGCTGCTGTACACCACCAAGGACTGGGTTTCTCAAAGCAAGATATGTAAAAGGTAAAGAATGAAGACAGTGAGTAGAAAGACAAAAATATGCTCATGAGAATGAGGATGTTCTTCAGAATGAGGATGCTCTTGGTGGCTCTTGTCTAAGTGGAGCATTTAGGAGGGAGGTTCTTGCAGTGAGTGTGTAGGACATTCTGCCTATGTCAGTATAAGATGAATAATATGATACTGGCCCAAGCCATAAACCCCGAAGATAGCACTTCAATGGAGGAAAACATCACCTAATGCAATAAGGATGTGTTTCTGTCAATAATTCTACTAGAATAGTACCCTGTCTTTTTTCTTTGTGCTCTTGCTGCCTTTCATAGCAGCTGTGATACACATAGGGACTCTGCTGTTGACCAGCACGTGAAGGATCCAGCAAAGAACAATGAACATTTAGTGTACTTAGTGGCTTTGGCCTTGAGCTTCACCCATCAGGAGCAGCTAGGGATGATTGTGATGGCCTGGCAGCCACTCAAGATACACGTAGTACCAACACACACCCCTTTGGCCATTCTGTGAAGGTAGAAGACTAGTTTGCACCCAAAATCATCAATAGAGTGTTTCAGCCCCAAAGCTAATATTGCTTGAGAAATTCCTCTAGAGAGACAAACCAAGCAGTTGGCCAAAATTAGATTCTTAAGAACCAAATCCATGTATGTTAACCTTTATTCAATGTAGGAAACAAAGACATAGCAATAAAGGAGTAAAACATTGCCCAGGATTCTTACTCCTGTCTGTGACACAAAGATGACTCTGGCTATCCAGCCTCTGGGTGTCATCGCATCACAGGGATATAAAACTTCTTTGGAAACAGGAAATCTTGCAAAGAAGTGCCATGGTATATGTCTTTTAGGCAAGTTTGAATCCATTGTTAACTATTATCCACTCTTTTCCTGTTCATAAATGCCTTCTACAAAATGCATTCTTTCTGTTTTTCCAGGATTCAGTTAGAATGCTGTGTGTGTGTGTGTGTGTGTGTGTGTGTGTGTGTGTTTAGGATTTTCTAAGTTTTCATCTGTAATTATCCCATCCTTATGTAACATATCATTTTCTGTTTTTTTAAATGCCTAAACATACAAAAACATATGATGTTTAAACATCATTCTTAGCTACAGTTCTTTGGCAAAATACTTCTGGGTTGAGTAAGTAATTATTCCATTGGTCAGTCTCCTATTTTTATAACAATATATGACTCCAAATTACCATAAGGATGACATATTTTATAGTAGAAAAGCATGAGAATAACTTCTTGTGACCAACTTGGAGTATTCAACATAATTGCAGATTTGTATGAGGATAGTGAAGCTGAAGATTCACTCTTATTTCATACGTGAGTAAATATACAATAATCACAAATATTCAAAACCATTAAATGTAGCCAAGACAATGGGTCTCAAAATATAAATACTGTAAAAATATTGAATAATTTGATTTGTGGGGGATATAATTTTCTTTCTTTTATATGTAGAGAATAAACTCAACATGTCTCAAGTTGGGGTTGGGAAATACTTAGTTGCACACCATCTTCACTCTACAGTCAGAAAGGGCACCTCCCCAGACTGTCTGCTTCATTGCAACCTAGGAATTCCTCCTTTGTCCTTCCCAAGGCTCTCCCAGCTGGGATTTTGTTTTTCTTAGTTGAGGAAACTTAGAGGAAGCGCTCCACTTCCTCCACAGTGATGCCTGGAGACCATTCTTCCACTTTACATTCCTGTCTGGGAACAATTCTCTTTCCATGGAAAAGCACAAAATTGACTTAAAATTTTATTTGTGTATTTTAACAACAAAAGAAATATGAATGGACTTAGGGTGCCATCTGACGTGTTGTGTCCACTTGGAGAACACCTGAATTTGTCTCTAAGTGCTCAGTAATTCCACAGACTCACAGCGCCTTTCCGGGTGCTGAACTTTGCTCCACTCAGTGTTTGCCCTATAGACCAGAGCCCCTGTGCATGACTGCTCCCTGGGAACTATATTACCCAGAAGGCGCGGTGCAGCGTGCGTGTGGCGTCGGGGCGGGACTTCCGGCATCTTTCCCGCGGCGGACATCTTGGCTCTGGGCGGAACTTTCTGAGTAGCTGCCGTGGATCGCTGAGTCGCCAAGGACTTGACATACGCGGGACTGCGCGAGAGGAGGCGCTCTGTGTGTTGCGAAGAGCCCGCGCGGTGGTAGCGCGGGGCCCAGGACGAGCCTCCCTCCGAGGTAATGGGCGTAGCGGCAGGTGGGTGCCGCTTTCTTGGCTTGCGTCGTAATCGCAAGCTCCAGGGGAGCCACAGGCAAGCCGGCCTGGCAGTGGGAGGCCAGGTTCCTGGGTTACGAGGCGGCGGGCTCGGTGGGTGGTGTGTGCGGAGCAATCGTGCACGTGTAGACTGAATGAGCGGAAGCACCTTAATTGCTAGGGTTTTCCGGGCGCGATACCAGGATCTTTGTAAAGGACTTAGGAGGAATTCTAGTGTTTTACTTGGGAAAACAGGAATGCGAGGTGGAGTTGAGGATGGAGTCTGGGAGACCTAGACTGCTGCACCAGACTCCCGCAGTGCTGTGACCATACCGCGGTTGGTGATTGGACCACAACCGTGGCTGGGGGAGCTGGTGAAATCATTAGATTGTGGGTAGAATTCCTGCTGCGTCAGATGTGGTTGTGAAGGTAGGGACCAAAGGGCTATATCAAATGTCTTGTTTCTCCTTAATATCTAAAATAATGAAAATGGATGAGTCCAAGCAGGGAGCATCTTTTGATGGGATCAGTGTTTGGGCTTGGACTTGGTAAATCGGGGAAGCAGCTGGATATGCTGGTTTAGAGCTCTGGGGAGGCGGTTGTGCTGGATGCCTCATGGGGGAGGCATCAGACTTAGAAATCAGATTAAAGGGCATAGGTTCACGCCAACACTTTGCGAGGCAGGGTTAGGATTAGTCTGGACTGTAGCCCAGGTTGGTCCTGAACCCACTCTGTAGCTCAAACACGTGACAATCCTCCTGCCTCCGTCTCCCAAGTGCTGGGATTATATGTGTATGCTACCAAGTCCTGTTTATGTGGTGCTGGGGAATCAATCCAGGGCTTGTGCTTGCTAAGCAAATGCTCTGACTGCTGAGTTATGCCCTTATCCCCAAGGGGGAGAGTTATTGAATGTGTTTTATACAGTTCTTGAGGTGAGAAATAGGAAAGCCCAGTCCAAGCAGTTTGCCATTTCACTCAGGGACATGTGCCCTTTGCTAATACGTGTGTACTTTTGGGAAAAGTGGGAGCTACTCGATGAGTCTCAGAAGCTGATAGTTTATCACAGTGTAATGCTTTCTGTAGGGTACACTTAAGGGTTATTCTGGGTAAGGCCCCACTTCTCCAAGTTTTTTGGGCTGTGCTGTGCCCTCTCCCACCCACCCGCCCCCAAGGGTTTACTTTTCTCATAGCTGGTACACAGGCATTGTTTTTCCTTGCTGCTTCACCAACAAGGGAGGGCTTTTGGGTACCAAATCTCAGCTGTCATGTATTTGTCCCTGTGATTCCTAATTCCTATCCCCGGAAGCCTTGTCAGAAAGTGAAGGGAACCAAGAATTAAAGACACAGACCACCAAAGCTTAAATAATTAAACTAGTCTGGAGTTTGACTCTGTTCTCACAAAGGAGACAGATATCTTTGTCTTGCCCCTGGGATGAAGAGCCCTTGCCTGCAAACAGGAAGGACTTGGAATCCCAGATAGTCTTTTGTTTTACAGTCTGAGGTGATGCGCTCTTGCCTGCAAACAGGAAGGGCTTGGGGTCTCAGACAATTCTTGTTTTTCCACTCAAGGTGAGCCACTGCCTACACACGGGAGGGGCTGGAGGTCACTTGCAAATGAGGGCCTCACTTGGCTTGTGGCAAACAAATGCAAGCAGACTATGGCAGACTTTGAGACTCCTGACTAGATAACAAAGCTAGATGCAAGACAGAATTAGGGTAAAGGTCAGTGAGTAAGAGAGGGGGTTGGGTTAGGGACCTATAAAAATAAAGAGCGCAGTCTCTCCTTGCTGCAATCTTCCCCTATATGTGTGTGTGTGTGTCTTTTGTCTGCGTCTTTTTGTTCATTCCTCCCTTCTAGGGCAAGTGGACTGCAACAAGTGGCGCCTCAACGTGGGGCTCGAAGGGACAGAACCGAAGGGTGAGAATCTCCGTAAACGTGCGGGGTTTACCGGAGTACTTCCGGCATTAATCATGGGCAACTCCCCCTCATTGCGAGATGAGTATGCGCGCTTGATCAGGGGACTCCCACACTCTACAGGAGCGAAGGTAAAGGATAGGCTTATTAAAAGATTGTTGGAACGGGCTGAGAAAGCCTGCCATTGGTCTGGGTGTCAGCATGAGGCTCAGTTGAATCGAAAGGAACGGCAACGGGCAGTTAAAACTCTTAGCCAAGAGCATCAGAAGGGAAATGTTCTGGATGTGAAGCTTTGGTCTCTCTGCAGTGTTGTTACTCAGGCTTTAGAGCTGTTAGAAACCGGCTCCGAGAAGCCTTCCCGGAGAGGTCGGTCTCGTGAGGATAAAGGAGTTTTCTAAAACAGGAGGAGCCTGTTTCTGATCTTGCTGGAGGTACGGCCAAATCCGCCGCCTCTTAAGACAGTGAGAGTGATTCTGATTCTAGTTCTGATTCTTCAGAATTGCAGGAGCTCCCTGTATCAGAACAATTACAGGGGCTATGGATTCTATGAAACATTTAATGGATTGATTGGAATCCGCGTCAAAATCCTCTACAGGATTGCCTCTTTGCTCTAGTGTGTTCCCTGCTCAGAGCGCCCCAGAGCCTACTGCGCCACTACTGGGGGCTAACGCTTTTACTTTTCCACCTTTTGCGCCGTGGAAAGACTATTCGTCAATTCTGACGCCGGATACTGGGCAACAGAAAGGGGCCATGACTGGTCTGTGTTAGAGGGTCCAGATTTTCCTTCTATCTTTCCTACTCAAAGACTAAAATTTTGGATAGTATAAAATGTTTTGTTATAGTCACAGATTGATATTTATTCCGGTTCCATTGCTTATATAACATTTCCTTGAGGCTTTCTGCTCCTTGTATTGGTAAAACAGTCAAAACTTAAAAGGTTTTTAACATGCTGCAAAACTAATGACTATCAAAAGATTCTATATCAAAAATAATAATTTAAAATAATAGCTAAAATTATAAATTTCAGTGCCTTATAAGATAACTTTAAAGTCAACCTTTACATTATGGGGGCTTATTATACTCCAGCTAACATAACATAAAATGTGCCGATGTCATTTATTAAATAATTTATAATATGTGAATTTAAGACATAATTTTTGAGAGAGTAAATTGCCAGTTTGTTCTGTCGGGTGTGGGCAGGATGGATTTTTGTTTTAAATAGTCAAGTAAACTTTCATTTAAAACAGAGTTGTGGATAATGTAGGTGATCATTTCGGTTTGGTCTGGCCAAAATAACAAATACATTTTTAAGCAGATAGTCTCTCACAACTGGTGTTTGACCACACCAATCTAGTTTGCTAATATACTATTTCTGGTATAAAAATTCTTGTACTTAAAAGCATAAACATAATATTTTCAAATATAATGTTATTAAAGATGTAACGACTATAAGGTATCTTGCTTTGTGATAACTATACAAACAAACCTTGGTTTATAAGATACTAAGAGTTTTAAAATATTTTTGTCACATCTCATTTTCTGTTTATTAAATGTTATATTTAAAATTAAGTATTCTTAATTGGGCATTCTGCTTTCAGTTATGAGTACTGAGGGTTGCTGTCTTAAGGTGGTAAACTTGGATGAGTTTACTTTATGCTAAACTGGCTTCTTTAACAAAAATTGTATGCACTGTCATAAAATGTTTTTATGAGTTTACTATTATAAAATACGAGTACAAATGTATAATTTTTACTGATAATATAGTTGATTATCACTATTTTAAAGGCAAAAAGCCGTTTACCTTTTTTGCTTACCTTTAAAATGACACCTCTTTAAACTCACAGCCACTGTTCAACAAAGCTTTGCCTTTACAGTGGGTAATTACTACTCCAAAATGGGTCGAACAGTGGCCTTTAACCAAAGGAAAAAAAAAAAAGAGCTCGAGGCTGTTTTAGTAATTGATTTAAAAGATTGTTTCTTTACTATACCATTACAAGAAGAGGATAAAGAAAAATTTGCTTTTACCATTCCTCAATATAATAATGGACGGCCAGTTACTAGATATCAATGGAAAGTTCTTCCTCAAGGGATGCTTAATAGCCAGCCCTCCCTTATGTCAAGAGTTTGTTGACAGGGCATAACAACCTATGAGGATGAAACATTCAAATCTCATTCTTTATCATTACATGGATGATATTGTACTGACTGCTCCAAATGCTCATTTCCGGGATCTTTTTTATTGGGAACTACAACAACAATTACAAAATTATCATTTATGCATAGCTCCTGAAAAGGTGCAACTTGATCCCCCTTTCTCATATTTAGGATATCATGTGGAACAACGGGTTGTTAGACCTCAAAAAAAAATTCAAATTCGTAGAGATAATCTTAATACACTTAATGATTTTCAAAAATTGTTAAGAGATATTAATTGGACCTGACCTACTCTAGGTATTCCTACTAATCAACTTCAACATCTATTTGCTACTTTAGAGGGAAATCCTCAATTAGATAGCTCAAGAGTTTTGTCCCCAGAAGCTATAAAAGAACTACAATTTGTTGAGGAACGTTTGAATTCTGCTTTTGTATCTCATATGAATCCTAAATTGCCTTTATACTTTTATGTATTCCAGACTCCTCACTCCCCTTCAGGTTGTATAGGACAGAAATATCAATTGATGGAGTGGACATTTTTACCTAATCGCCAATCCAAGCGATTGGTTACTTATCTAGATAAGGTTGCCTCATTAATATACAAGGGAAGACATCGTATAAGACAATTACAGGGTAAAGATCCTGAGGTTATAATACCTCCATTAAGTTCTTCACAGATTCAAAAACTATTTGAAATGTCAGAATCTTGGCAAGTTGCTTGTGCCGATTATCTAGGTCAATTTGAAAATCCCTATCCTCCTTCAAAATTATTTTCTTTTAAAAAAAAAAAACACATAACATTCTTCCTGTTTCAATAATAGCTTAATTCCCTGTTCAAGGCCCTACCTTTTTCACTGACACCTCTACACACGGACGTTGTGGATACTGGAAAACTAAAGGTTCTTGTGTGGAGACTTATTCCCAAATGTCAGTCCAACAAGGAGAACTTATGGCTATTTGTTTACTATTAAGAGATTTTCCTTCTATACCTCTAAATGTTGTGAGTGATTCTCAATATGCTGTTCTGACAGTTACTCTAATAGATCAAGTTACCTTGCCTCTCTTCCCTAAGACCCCTATTCAATATCTTTTCCACCATCTCTTCTCACTTCTCACTTCAAGGACATATCCACTATTACTCATATTCGAGCTCATCCTAATCTTCCCAGACCCTTGTCAAAAGGAAATCACACAATTGATCAATTATTAGTTGGTAATGTTGAGTTGGCCTCTCATGAACATACTTTACACCATACTAACTCACAAGGTTTACAGCTCAAAAATCATATTACTCACCCACAGGCTCAAGAAATTGTTCAACAATGTCCCTCTTGTGCTCCCTTTAATCTTCCTTTACATCCTACAAGTGTAAATCCTTGAGGTACTTCTACTGATTGTCTCTGGCAGATGGATGTGACTCATTGTTCTCCTTTTGGCAAGCTAAAATATATTCACCACACTGTTGATACATTCTCTCATTTTCAGTGGGCTTCAGCCCTTAGTTCTGAAAAAGCTGATGCAGCTATCACACATTTACTTCAGTGTTTTTCTATTATGGGAATGCCACAATTAAAAACTGATAATGCTCCTAGCTGTACTTCACAAAAATTTCAATCTTTTCTTCATAATTTTAGTATTAAACACATTACTGGTATTTCTTTTAACAGTCAAGGACAAGCTATAATTGAACGAGCTAATTGGACTTTAAAACTACAATTACAAAAACAAAAAGGGGGAATAGCAGGTATAGTAGATACTCAATGAAATATTTTAAATAGAACTTTATATACTTTAATTTTTAAAAATATTTGGAGTGATACTACAGAGTCCTCAGCTGAATGTCACTTTTTGAAGGAAAAATACAAAACTTGGAGATTCCAATATATTATAAAACCATGGATGGTAAATGGGTAGAAGGAGAAATGTTAAAAAGGGGCCGAGGTTATGCTCTTATCTCCACGGAAAACGGATCTGAGTGGATTCCTACTCGTTGCATAAAACTCAAAGATGGCAAAATGAAGCCAGAATGAAGATAGCCTCCAGACATTCCAGAACCTGTCCACTCACTGATCGCTTACTTATGACACCTGTAAGGCAGACCCTCCTACCTTGGGCCAACTTAAGAAACTTACTCAGCTGGCTGAAAACACGCTGCAGCAGGCAGGACAACCCAAAAACCCTGGTCCCTTGCTGCTAGCTATGCTGGCAGTATTCACCTGCCAGATAAGTGGGGAAATGACTCATAACCACAGCTATTGGGCCTATGTACCAAATCCTCCTTTGTTACAAATAGCTTCATGGCAAGGCCCAGAAATACCAATCTTTACAAATGATTCCTCTTGGATGCCACCTCCTTTTCTTGATTATACACCCAATGACTCCATAGCTAGTATCAATGGTTCTTATGCTACTGGAGGTAAGGGGCATCCCATATGTATAGGTAATGAATCTCACTGTTTGCAACCTAGATATAAAGCTTGGGGTCTTGTATACAACCATTCTCATTTTGCTCAGCACACATTCTCTTTGCTGCACAATGTTTTAAAATATTAAATAATGATATCGCTGATAGTTCCTCCACTTTACCTTTGTGTTCTATACCAAATGTGGGTCCTCAGTTACAACGTATAGTGTAGACTCGATGCAGAGGACAAGTCCCCCATGTTTCTATAAATGACTCTGATCTTATTGTCACTGATTGGAGCCCTCATGGGGACTTAAGAACAAAATTTTCTAACATGACTCTTCGATGGCATTGCCATGGTGACTCTCTTGCCACTGATGGTAATGAAACCTTGGTCTGGCATGAGTGGGGCCTCTCGCCTCCTTTATTACATAGAAAAGGTCACTCAACATTCCAAGGACATCTTTGGAAGTTATCTGTGGCCCTAAAACCAGTACAAGTCTGGGTCGGTAATATGTCTTTACATATCAGTAACATTGCAGCTCCTTTCCATGTACAGCTAAATAATAATGCCACTTATTACTGCCTGTGTAAAAGCTCCATATATCTTAATCAAGGGATATATACAATGGAATTCCTCTACCAGAATTCTCAACTGCACAAGTAATCGTTCTCTTTTCCATTGTACTAATTCATCTATGAGTTTTTAATATGTCCTATGAAAGCACCTACCTTTTGAAAGCCCGTGGTGAGCTGTGGATTCCTGTTAACCTTACTCGCCCTTGGAGTGATTCATCTACTGCTTATCGACTCTTTCATTACCTAATGAAGCACTCTCGACGCAAGAGATTGGTGGGACTGGTTCTTGCTATCATCTTTAGACTGGCTGCAATTGCTACGACAGCTGCCACTGCAGGACTGGCATTACATCAGAATCTACAAACTGCAGACTTTGTACGCCAATTGCATAAGGACTCACATGATCTATGGCAGTGTCAACATGCCATTGATGGACAAATGGCTGATGACATTTGGGACTTACAACATACAGTATTTTGGTTGGGAGATCAATTGTCTTTGTTATCTACCAAAGTTAAGTTAAGATGTGATTGGAATGCTACAGATATTTGTATCACACCTGTACCCTTTAATGTATCCTCTGGGTGGAATCATGTAAAAAGATTGTTAATTGGGCATAATAATTTAACAGCAGAGATAGAGGAATTAGAAAGACATAGGGAATACTTTCAGCAGGGAATTGCCTGAGTTAGAAGAAGGTGAGATACTTCAGGGAATTGTTGAAAAGTTACAGCAGCTAAATTCTCTTCCTACTTTGAAGTCCTTTTTCCCTTCTACTGGCATTAATTTGTTTATTATTCTCTTTGTCTCTTTTCTATTCTTTATAGTCCTCATAAAATGGCTCATCCGAAGAAGGTCAACAATAGACAGACACCTAGACTTACAAGTTCTCCAGCAGCATCTTGCTATGCGCCCTAATTCTATAGTAAAACAAAAAGGGGGAAAATGAAGGGAACCAAGTATTAAAGACACAGAGAACCAAAGCTTAAATAATTAAACTAGTCTGGAGTTTGACGCTGTTCTCGCAAAGGAGACAGATATCTTTGTCTTGCCTCTGGGATGCAGAGACCTTGCCTGCAAACAGGAAGGGCTTGGAATCTCAGGTAGTCTTTTGTTTTACAGTCTGAGGTGATGCACCCTTGCCTGCAAACAGGAAGGGCTTGGGGTCTCAGACAATCCTTGTTTTGCCACCCAAGGTGAGCCACTGCCTGCACACGGGAGGGGCTGGAGGTCTCTTGCAAATGAGGGCCTCTCTTGGCTTGTGGCAAACAAATGCAAGCAGACTATGGCAGACTTTGAGACTCCTGATTAGATAAAAAAGCTAGGTGGTCTAATAAGAGATGCAAGACAAAATTAGGGTAAAGGTCAGTGAGTAAGAGAGGGGGTTGGGTTAGGGACCTATAAAAATAAAGAGCGCAGTCTCGTTGCTGCAGTCTTCCCCTATATGTGTGTGTGTGTGTGTCTTTTGTCTGCGTCTTTTTGTTCATTGCTCCCTCTAGGACAAGTGGACTGCAACAAGCAAGGATTTGGAGGTCAGGAGTCTAGAGTTCAACGTAGTGGATTCTGCCCTGCTTGCCCTCTTGAGATGATTCTGTTCATTCATGACACTTTGGGTTCAGGTGCTGCCATCTTTGTCTAATTGACATTTCCTGTGGTATAGCTGTCATAAATTTCAGTTGTTATGGTCTCTATTGGTGTCCACTGAAGTGTTTCTGTAATACAGTCTTCAATTTGTGTGTATCTTTTCTTCTAGTATTGCATGGATAAGGAGCTCCTGGCTAGTACTTCACACTTACCTGACCTGTCTTTCCCAAATGCCTTGTATCTTTCAGGTCCTTTGTAGTTGCTGAACTGTAGAAAGGGAGAGAACCACAGGTGCCTGACTGAGAGGGCATGACTCCAATCACAGCAGGAGGGACTTGGATGGGCCCTGGTGAGTGAGAATGGTGGAAGGCATTCCTATCCTGTGGTCTCCATTTGATGTCAAGACAGAAGTCATACTTTGTCTTTTCCGCACTATTCAGACACTATTGTCATTTCTGTTATTTCCAACCGCAGGTTGCACTCTTCTCCACACACTCACTCTTTGCTAGAAGTATTTTCTACTCCTTCTTTAGCAGTACTCTCCAGGATTGGACTACTAACATCCTCAGATGTGCAGCTACCCTAAAATAGTCTGTGAACATCAGTCATTCATTTTCCCTTTTTTTTTTTTTTTTTTTTTGAGACAGAGTCTTGCTCTGTAATCCAAGCTGGTCCTGAACTCAGTGTGGAGCCCAGGCTTTGGCTCATAGCAGTCCTCTTGCTTCAGCCTCCTGAGTCCTGGGATTACAGGCATGAGCCATCATGCCTGGCTTATGTAGCACTGGGGAATTGAACCCAGAGCTTTGCACTTGCTAGGCAATTTCTTTAACAGCTGTGCCATTCCTTCAGCCCCTAGCTGCTCATTTTCAATTAGATATTCCTGGGCTTGGATGTGGAATTAGTATATTGGTCAGGTATTGGGCTTGGATTTTACATATTGATTTCCTTTTACCGCCAACCAGCCCAAGCTGTGGAAAAATCCTTTGCATTAAGTTGGAGATTCTGTTTGCCTTACCTCTCTTCTCTATACCTCATCTTTGTCTCATATTTCTTTGTCTCTCTTGTGGCCTTCCCCATCTTTGATCCTTATTTCTCAGTACTATATATCAGACTTTGAACCTAATAATAGCCCTACCTTGTCAACAACTTGGTGGCTTAATCCAGATTATACAGGACACACATTTGTGATGGGGTTGCCTCCTCCCACTAAAATGAATGTGTACATATACAGTATTTTTCTCCCTTCAGGTTGTTGGTGTGCAGTGAAGGATGAAAAACTACCTGCTGAGCAGAGTGATTCTGAGGAAATGCCATCTGTTAGTACTTCTAAGGCCAGATTGCCCACCCAGACAGCTCACCCTTGTGGCACATGTGGGCCCATCTTGAAAGATATTTTGCTCCTGGATGAATACCAGGAAAAAGACCATGGGCCTAAAACTTACACATGTGGGGCATGTGGAAGACAATTCTGGTTCAGTGCAGACTTTCACCAGAACCTAAAGCGTTACATTATAGAGGAAACTTCACGAAGGGATGAAGGCAAGTCCTCAATGGTGAGGAGCTGGAGAGTTTGTGAAGTACCTCACTTGCCAGAGAAGCCCTTTACACGTGGGGTTGGACAGAAAAGCTTCCAGGCTAGTTTGGGTGATCACCAGCCAAAGGCCACTCATAGAAAGAGGAAGACAGCCAGGAGCACTGAGAGTAGGGAAGCCTTTCATGTTGGACAGATGCATTACAAGTGCAGTGAATGTGAGAAAGCTTTTAGCCGTAAGGATACACTTGTCCAGCACCAGAAAATCCATAGTGGAGAAAAGCCTTATGAATGCAGTGAATGTGGGAAGGCCTTCAGCCGCAAAGCCACACTTGTCCAGCACCAGAGAATCCACACTGGAGAAAGGCCTTATGAGTGCAGTGAATGTGGAAGAGCCTTCAGTCGAAAAGACAACCTTACTCAGCACAAGAGGGTCCACACTGGAGAAATGCCTTATAAGTGTGGTGAATGTGGGAAATACTTTAGCCATCACTCCAACTTAATTGTACACCAGAGAGTTCACAATGGAGCAAGACCTTATAAGTGCAAGGATTGTGGGAAAGTCTTTAGACACAAATCCACACTTGTTCAGCATGAGAGTATACACACTGGAGAAAATCCTTATGATTGCAGTGATTGTGGTAAATCCTTTGGCCACAGATACACCCTTATTAAACATCAGAGAATTCACAATGAATCAAAGCCTTTTAAATGCACTGAGTGTGGAAAGTTCTTTAGCCGAAGTTCTGACTTTATTGCACACCAGAGAGTTCACACTGGTGAAAGGCCTTTTGTATGCAGCAAATGTGGGAAAGATTTCATCAGAACCTCCCATCTTGTTCGGCACCAGAAAGTGCACACTGGAGAAAGACCATATGAGTGCAGTGAATGTGGAAAATGCTACAGCTTAAGCTCCCACCTCAATCGGCACCAGAAAATCCATGCTGCGGGAAGGCTTTAGGGGTACTTTAAATGCAACAGAATGCACCCATTAGATGTTGAACTTTGCATATATTAACATTCACAGGTATATAGGAAGCTTTCAAAAACGGTTGCACATTTTGACTTGCTCAAGTTCCTTGCCAGAGTTAGTAATTATTATTGAAACCATCTCAACCCTTCCAGCTTAAATAGCCCAAGCATACCCGGAAAAGGAAAGAATTTGCACAAGTCTGTCACATCTCTGGAATTAATCATGAGATACCTAAAGTAAATAGGTGTTCTCATCCTCTCCTGTCTAACTGTTGTAGATATGGACTTAACTCCTCTTAGTCAAGAATACTTGAGCTATGTTGTGATGGCTTCCAAAAAGGTTTACTTTGTTCATGGATATTGTTCTTATATGAAAGTGTTGTCCCTCTATGTTGTCCAGGGAGGCCTCGAATTCGTAGGCTCAAATGATCCTTGGCCTTAGCTCCTCAAGTAGATGGGATTTCAGAGATATATCATTGTGCCCAGGTTCTGTGTGAAATTTCTAATGGACTTTTCCAGTCTCCAAGTCACCTATCCTGGGAAAGTGCCTCATGTTGCTCTAGTTTGTAATAATAAAGGCCTTATAACTTATGCCACCTTTAGTTTTGCATTTTTCTTTGTAATCTGGGATGGATTGAAACAGAACCAGACTCTGCCATGTTGGAGAGTTAAATGGCCTTTGTGGAACTTTGTATATCACAAATATACCCTCAAATAGGTTGGTGGGAAAAGTTCCTAATCATGTTTAGCATTAAATTTCATTGTTGACAAAAGCATTTTAGGTCAGAATTCCAGTCTTTGTTGGTCTGATTTGAGTGGGTCTGAGAATTGAGGCCCTATACATCACTTTTAGGAGGGTGTGGCTCTTTTGACAACCTGTAATGGGCTTGGGAACCAAAAGCAGTGTGTGTTGGGTGTCTTGCTTCCAGCATTTGTCTCCTATTCCTCAGCACTGTTGAGAGGAAGCTGTTCTTTAGGACCACTTTTCTCCGGGGCCAGAATGTGGAAGACAGATCTTTGGCAATAAAATCCAAAGTGTCACTAAACAAAAATACTGAAATGGTGTAAATAATTGGAATTAGGGGAGATCACAGTAAACTGTAAGGTAAAGTGCTCATTGTGAAAACACATCCTGAAATATTTCAGTCACCATGGCTGTGCAGAGTAAGAGCATATACAGATTCTCAGGATTTCCAGGGATATATCACTCTTCTGGCCAAGAGCACTGGCACAGCAAAGAATATAATTTCCTTGTATTTTTATGCCTCCCTGGATTCTTTTAACATCTTGGCTATATAGACAGAAGTTCTGAGAGTGAAAAGATTGTGGGCCCTAGGATGTAGCTTTTGTGGGCATCCAGAGTTCCTTGTGGTTATTAGAAATAGCTAGAATTCCTGGGTTGGCAGATTTTTTCCAACTCAGCAAGAGATGGTCTTCCCATTTAGAGGGAGATAGTGGAGCCACTGTGTTGATATCCTGTCATCTGCTTTTATAAAAGAAATGGGAGATCCAAGTTTTAAAAAGATCATTTTATAAGTTTGTTGAGGTCTGAACAGTACATAATATCCTGCACATTTGCAGTGTACAGTTTAACAAATACTGATACACACACACACACACACACACACACACACACACACACACTCATGCTTGCAAGATAACCATAGAAGTGGAGTTAGCCATAATCATCATCCCTACAGTTACCTTGCATTTCTCTATAATTCTTTTTAATGCCTTCCTTCATACTCCCTTATGTCAGCCCCTACACAGCTATTTATAAATTAGATAAATTTACCTTTTCTAAAAAATTTATGTAACTACTGAATTTATTTTTTTGTCTGCTACTACACAACATAATTGAAATTCATCTATATTGATGTAGGAAGAGCTCATTTCTTTATTGAGTATGTTACTTTTAGAGTTACTATTTGAGTCCCACCTCCTTTGGTTTTTAAATATTAAAAGGAAGCTGTCTTAGTTACTTTTTCGTTGCAGTGACTCAATACAAGACATCCACAAATTTAGGAGAAGAAAGGTTCATTTTAGCTCACATTTTCAGAAGGTCACACTCCATTCAGAGGCAGCCAGCTGCCATGGAAGTACATTGCAGAGGCAGAGGTGGAGGCAGCTTTTCACGACATTGCAAACAGAAAGGCAAGTTGAGACTAGTTGAGGCTAGTCCTCTAAGGAAGGCAGGATGCAGCTTATATATCCTTCCATGTTTCCTCCCAGTGATCAGCCCCTCCTGGATCCAGGTGTGGAAGGTGTGGTAAACCCCCACTGCATGCCTGTAATCCAACCACACGCCAATAATACAATTTACATGCCTGTAATCCACCCCTCCAGACTAGACCCCAGTCTCCCAACAGCACATGGTTCCATAGACAATCTGTAACTTTAAAATACATGAGACTTTTGGGGGACATTCCAGATCCAAACCACAATAGAAACTGCTGCCAGTATTCATGTATTCTTTGTCTTCTAGGTGAAGGCATTCTTAAAACAGATGGCATGCTATTATTTCTTATAGTAAAATGTCAGAGACGAGGTAAGTATAGACAAGAGCTGTTAAACAGAAAAGTAGAAAAAGACTTGGTTTGGCAAGTTTTCAATCCCTCTAATGGTAAAGCATATTGAAGTTAAGAAATTTATTGTCGGGAAAGCATTTTATAAAATAAGTTATTTATAACAGCATTTTCTTAGTAATATCAGTATGATCAAAAGATCAGCATATTCTGTCGCACAAAAGTCCTTGGAGAGTTTTTGATTCAAAGGCCCCATCAACATCCCTGAGTCTAAGTCTTAGCAGAAGCCAAAAGCAGGGGATCATCTAGGACCAAATATCTGGACGAACCTTTTGTAGAATGGAATGAATCCATTTGTTATACTGGAGACTCATAAGATTCTTTTTTATTATTTTATTACTATGTATTAGTGGATATAGTAACAACTTGAGACGTTGTTGCATTTATGTATTGCATCTTGATCATTTTTACTTCCCCACTCCTACCCCCTCAACCCCTCACAGAGTCTTTTCCACAGTCTTTCTATTCTCTTCCATCTCTCTTTTAGTTAACTCTTGTGTTTTTTGTAATGGTTTAGTTTTCTCATATAAAAAAAACCCCATGCAATATTTAACCTTCTGTCTCTGATTAATTTCACTAAACGTCATGATAGGGACTTGTGAAAGTCTTGAAATTTTATGCTTAGTAGAGGCACTGTCATCTACCTAAAAAGACAGTGAGAGAATAAAATTAAAACATGTAGGATGTTTAACATTCCATTTACAAACGAAAATGAGAACACCGAGCTACAAACCCTTCACAAATGATGACTCAGAACCCCATTGGTAGAGCGCTGGGCCATATATCCCCAGGCTTTGATACCTAACAGAGTTTCCCAGGGTGGATTTCAAACTTTCCATGAACTGACAGATTCCTTTTTCCCTTTCCATTTCCTCCCCCTTTGCAAACAATGTATATACAACTAGTTTTGTCGCTTTTTTTTTTTTTTTGAGGGGGGAGCGATGTATGACTAGTTTTTTGTTTTGAGACACGGTCTTGCTCTGTAGCCCAGACTGGTCCTGAATTCGAGATGGAGCCCAGGCTGGTCTTGGACTCATGGCAATCCTCCTGTCTCAGCCTCCCGAGTGATGGGATTACTGGTGTGCACCACAACACCCCGCTTATGTGGTGCTGGGGAAACGAACTTGGGTACTTAGCGCTTGTCTTAGCACTTGTTAGGCAAGTGCTTTAACCATTAAGACATTTCTCCAGCTCCTAGTTTTCTATTTTTACAAATTCACAAATGGAGAAGTGTGCCTCATGATAAATTATACAAGAATCTCAGCCAGACCTTTTAGACAAATTAAATAGTGAGTGAGGTTTGATACTAATGACATTTTGATGAGATTTGGATATTGAGTCAATACTTTAATGAGATGAGACCTTTGGAGACATTTAGATAAGTGTTGTGCTGAAAGACCCCCAGTGGAGTGTCTTCCCTCGGGAGAGACCCCGGCCCCAAGGATCAGACGAGACCACTCAAACGGATGCAATCAGCAAGAGGTTTATTTAGTTACACAGGTACCTGGGGCGTTCAGTTCCTCTGAGGGGACTGACGCGCCGCTGGGTCTGTGCTGGAAGTTTTTATAGGGTTGGGGAGCATAAGCGGGGTTACAGAAGCGAGACGGCGTAGTTACTGGGACTTCATTGGTTAATTTTAAATGGGGCTAGGGTGAACAAGCTCGCGCCCGCATAGTTACCATGGAGATCAGATACGGTGCTGACTTGGCTCATTGTTGGGGACCAAGGACAGTCGTCAGCCATCCTTCCCCCACCTAGCTGCCGAGAGCCGCCGTTAGCCAACCCTCCTCCACCCAACTGAGGTCTGCAAAAGACTTCTAAACCACTAGATAACGGCTTAGCCTTGAGAGTGGAGAAGTGTGATAGCAATGAAGAAAACCCACTTTTGTCCCTGGGCAACAGCCTGAGAAGACTTCTTTATTTTTTTCATTCCTCTCTCGGGCCAGGTGTCCAGCCACAGATATTTCTGTCTGGCAACTTGAGTGTGGACAAAGGAGATATTGTTTATTGTTTAAGCTGGGTAATCGACTTAGGAAATTAGAGTGAGGGGTGCACTACTACTATGCTATTAAGCTGGGGTCTTTCAGTGCACTGAGGACAGATGTAAATCCATAGGGTCAGGAGGGCAAATTGGTAGGTGTGGTTTCTCAGAAAGATGCCCATGCCCTAATCCCTAGGACCTGTGTGTTACCTTACATGGCCAATGGGACCGTACAAATGGTATCAGTGTTTTGATGAGTCACTTAGGCAGGGTTAATCTAATTATATGATCTTTAGAAGTGAAGATACTTTCCTTCCCAACTGCAGGGAGAAAGGTGGAAGGATAGAGAAGTCAGAGATGTGAAAGTGTATGTGGGGTCTGATACCCACTGTGATTTTGAGGTGTGAGGTTGGTTACATACTAGGTCTCCAGAGCCTGCCAGCTTAGAGACCTCAGTTCCACAGACACATGTAACAGTCCATTAATAAACAGAAGAAACAGGAATCTGACATCCCAGAGCCAATGCTCAGCAAAAGCCATGACATCCAGGATCAGGTTATTGCCTCAGTAGGATGATACAGGTAGAAGAGGCTGGGACCTGCCAGGCTGCATTTGCCCCCATAGCTGGATTCTGAGGGTTCAGGGTACCAAGAAGGTAGCATAGGCTGAGTCCGAAGAGCACAGATCCAATGACATATGTTTCAATGGCCTTTCTGGCCCCTTTGTGCCAGGTCCTGCTGCCCCAGACTCCCATGACCCTGCCATCTTGCTTTTGAGGATTTTCACATGCATGGTCTCCCTGCCTATGAATTCCTGGTAGATCCAGTGGCTGAGGCTGTGTCCTTCAGCCTGGCCTCCCAGGCCCCCTCTCTGACTTCTTGCTACCCACATCCACCACTGACCTTCTCCCCTCACCAAGCACAGCGAGTGCTCTACCAATGACCCTTGCACACCTATTGCCTGCCCCCCACCTTAGCCGGCATGGCTTCCAAGCCCTGGGCTCCCACACCTCACAGGCCAGTTCTACTGCCTCTTCCTTGGGGGTGGGGGGGGCAGGCTTGCTCTCCCTACTGAAGCATGGGATAGTCCATTTTCAAAACTAACCTAGCAGAATCTTCCTTTGGGCTTGGGGAGGATCACTCTTCTCCTAAAGCCTAATAATCCTCCCCCATGGCCCACTGCACCCCTGCTTTCCTGGCTTCCTTCCTTATGGTCTTCAGAAGGAATGAGTGAAGGGGACCCAATGTACTGGATGGAAGTGGACACCTCCACTGGTGACATCATGCTGTGTTTGGTGGAGACCTGTTGTGGGCCAAACCAGCAGGAAGAAGGCTGCTTCTCACTCTATGAAAGGAAGCGTCTTTTCCACCACTGCTGTAGACATTTCAAATACAATTCTGAGAAACCCATTTTACTGGACAATTTGACCGTTTCCTAGAATCCAAAGGAAGTTCTTACTCAGGAAAGGGGTGTTCTTTCCATCAGAAAGAAGGGTACTTACAGATTGGGACAATTTTATTCTCTTGGGTCCAGCTTTCCTGTATAGAGCAATGACTCCTATTTAAATCCCTGTTGTCACTCCAATTCCTTTGATCTATTTTCTCCTCTTGGTTGGTTCTTGGGAAATTCATCTATTCCACTGATGGCTGTTCGTCCCTGACAAATTTCATTTTATGCTGAAGTATAAATGTGCTACCCTCTTGATCCCACAGCACTTTAAGTCCTGCAGCTCCCAGCCAGGCCACTTGTACATAACCATTTGCAGGTGGACCTGGGTGGCAGGGCAGGAGCAACACTAATTTGGAAGAGCACCTCACTCAGTAGCCCCAGAACATGGGCACAGATGGATGAATGAAAAGGTGGACAGAAAAGAAATGGGAAGTCCACCCAGGAGCTGCCACTGTACCTAAGAGGGGAACTGGGTGACAAAGGTACGTGTGGACTCCTCACAGCCACGAGATGGGTGATGTTAAGGTTGATTGTTAGTCCATTGCTGTTTTTAAATGCTTAATAAAAATCGTAAAAAGTATTAAATTGTTGTGCATGTATTCAACACACCTAAATGGCTAAGTGTATGCATTCTGTATCTTGGTTTTATTTATTAAAATAAAATGTGTGTGTCTCAAATCTTAGTGGAAGAATTCATCAATTCTATCTTACAAAACACAGAAAGCAAACGAAAACATGCAGAAGAGTCCTGCGGCTGAGCAGGAAATTCACCAGAAGCAGGAGGGACAGGATCTGCAGTATCCAGAGAAATCCCCTGTCCTTGCACCCCTGTTCAGACTGCCTGGGATCTCCCGCCATCATCCATGTGGTCTGACATCTCCGCTGCCCTCCGTGTGACGCAGCTTCTGTCACTGAGATTGAAGTCTCCAGCACACGAAGGGTGGTGAGGGGCTGCAGTGGGCACCCACCCCCTGGGTCGCAGCCAGTGCTGGTGCTGGCATTGCCTTTTCATCTCTGCAAGCTTGTTGGGATTAATTGCTCTGTAGCAGGAAGCCTGTAACATTTCTGTCCTCAGTGGACACAAGTATGCTTCTGTCTCTGCTGTACCCAATTGAAATCCCATATAAAGAAAAGGGCCTAAAAGGCAGCAGTTCCTGGAAGGAGGAAGAAAAAGGACGTGGATGTTCTCAAGCTGTAAGCGGGGCTCGTGTATGGGGATAGATTTTAACTCACTCTGGCGCTCCAGTTTCTTAGGTGACCTGTGTCTGCACTTTCGGAGATCCTCGCAGCTCTTCTGCACAGAAGGAGCGTGACAATGTCTCTGCCTGCCCACAACATCAGTAAGAGGCTTGTTGCCCTGGGGTGGAACTCTGTGCTGTGCCTGCCCTGCTCCTGAGAGGGATGCCACGAGGAAGTCACCGTGTAGGAGATTGTGCGAGCGGGGTGAGCCGAGTCCTGATCGTCGGTAGGAGCTGTACCCTTGGAAGGACTTGTGGGAGCAGTATGAGGGGGGATTGGGAATTCCCTGGTCCAATTGAGAACTCGGCAATGGAAACTTTGCTAATTTCAACACCAACTCAATTATTAATTATTATCTGAAATTGTTTCTTAATTTATCTTTAAAATAGTTGAACTCTTCTTCTGTACCAGTGGGCTTCATTGTTCTGTTCTGTATTACCTGTCATCCTCACGTGATTTCCCCGTTTTCCGAAGTGCTGCTGCGTGGATTAGAACATCTGTCATGAACGTGCCGAGGAGTGTCAGAGCCGAGCATTGCAGAGTCCCCTCCAATCACCCACAGAGACTCCTCCGCTTCCTGTTGCCCAGGGTCAACCATGCGTCTCCTGGGAGGCGCTCTTTCAGAGACTCTAAGACAAACCCGCGTACCGGCTCTCTTTCTGGCCTCCCTGGCTGAGCCATTCCTTCCATTCCCTTATAAAATGCACTCACTGAGCATAATGGTCTCAAGTTGCATCCGTTTACCTACAAAAGCCCCAAAGCTATCTGTCTTTATAGACGAGTAGTACTCCATAGTGTACATACACCACAACGTATGTATCCATTGTAGTCTCACTTTTTGACAACATAGTAGCATAAAGCTTACTCCCTAACCATTTTCAGAGTGCTGCTGTGAGTCGTTCCATGTGTGGCCTGTGTCGGTGTTTCTGCGCAACCATCACCACCATTTGTCTCCAGAGCTCTTTTCATCTTGCACAACTGAAACTGGAGAGACTTTGGGTCATGTAAGCATGAAAAAGAGAGTCCTGACTACACAGCTTTATGCCACTATATGTTAAGTGATGACAATAAAATTGAATATAGAGAAGAAATCCCCACTCTGTGTTCATAACTTAGCAAAATCACTCAAGAAGGAAAATACCTGAATAGTCATTCTGTGTTGGCTTTCTGTCAGCATAAAAATATACATGAGATAATTGGATGATTAAAAAAAAGTTTATTTTGGCACACAGTTTTGGAAGTTGCAACCCAAGATAGACTTTGGGCTACTGGTGGGGATGCTGGTTGACAACAGTCTGAGTTTATGTGGTGGAGCAAACTGTGTACTTCATGGTCACAGAGAAGAAGAGAAAGAGAAGAGTCTGGAACCCTACAATCGCTTTCAAAGATATGTCCCCAAAGGCCTGGAAGACTATTGCCAGGCCTCACAGCTTAACTCCACCACTTCCAAATAGTGTCACTTTGGCAGGAAAGTTTCTAGTATAGGCCTTTGGGGGACACTCAACGTGCCAATTATAGCAAGTGGTAACTTGAAGTTCTTCCAAAAGAATCCCTATCGACTGAGATCATTTAATCAGAATGGTCAATCAGTACTCAAGAAAGAATAATCATTTCTGTTTACAAAATATAGAAAAAAAATTTAAAAAGATAGAGCCAGTTGGACTTGGTGGCACATGCATGTAATCCCACCATTTTGGTAAGCTATCTTGGTTACTTATTCCTTGCTGTGACAGAATATCAACATCTACAATTTAAGGGAACAAAGATTTATCTAGCTCACATCTTCAGAGGGTCTCACATAGTCCATTCATAGGCAGGGGCAATGGTGGAAGCCCATGGCAGAGGCTGGGAAGCTGCTTAGGGCGTTTTAGACTAAAACAAGCCATGCGGGAGCAAAGCTGACATCTGCAAAGCTAGAGCTTTCCTGTTTTCCCAGGAAGAAGCTGTAACAATGTTTCTTCTTCCTTCCTTCCTTCCTTGACTCAATTCAAGTTGACGGTTGGGCCTCCCACACCTAGGGTGAGTGTGCTTGAGTCACTTTCTGGTCAAAAACACACACTTGAAAGCTCTGCCTGGGCAGCCCCAGTCTCAGTAAGTTGATGCAATCTTTCCAGGTCAAACCCCAAGCATCCTCCCCTTGCAGCTGAGCCTTACCTCCAAACAACACGTGGCTCCATGGTTACCTCAGTGCGTCTAAACACATGAGGCTTTGGGGGGAACATTCCAAATCGAAGCCACAGCAGAAGCTGAAACAGGTTGGTCACAATGTGAGCCTATTCTCAGCAACGTTGTACCTTTGTGAGACTCTGTCTCCAAATAAAAAATTAAAAGGGCAGAAGGTGTATCTCAGTGAGCAGGCCCTGAATTAGATTCCCAATACTGGAACATCACATGAATAATTTTCCTGCAGAGACATGAACACATAGTCTATTCATCCCAGATAAGAAAAAACAGACAGGGCAAGCAATGATTACACCGATGTCCAACTTGTGAAACAAATAAATTTATTGGGGTCAGGAGTTATTTACAGAGGTATCAGTGGGGGACTTTCCATAGGAGCATGGATGAGGGGTCACTTACAGGCTTGTGAGTGATTCAAATGGCAGTTGCATCACTGAAAATCCCAGGATAAATGATGACCCACTGAGACTTTATACTGCCTCCTGGGACTTGTCATCCTGGGCAGCTGCTGCTCTGTCTCTGTAAGCTTCTCTTTAGGTGTGTCTCAGTTACTTTTTCATTGCTGTGACTCAATACCTGACATGCACAAATTTAGGGGAGGAAAGGTTTATTTTAGCTTACATTTCAGATGGTCACAGCCCATTCAGGGGCGGCTGGCAGCAATTGAAGTACATGGCAGAGACAGAAAGGTGGAGGCAGCTTCTCAGGACATCACCAACAGACAGGCAAGCGAGACTAATTGAGTCTAGTCCAAGTCCCAGTCTTAGTCTCTCCTGCGTCTGGGTATCGAAGGTGTGGCCACCACACCTTTTGTCTTAACTCACACGCCTTTAGTCTTAAGTCACATGCCCCTAATCCCAACAACTGCAATCCACCCCTCCAGGCCAGACCCCAATCCACCAACATTACATGGCTCCATAGACAATCCATAACGTTAAAATACATGAGACTTTTGGGGGACACTCCAGATCCTAACCACAACAAGGTGGGAGCAGTTTTTTGGTTTTGCTTTCTTTACTCTCCGTCACTCTTGCTTTTTTCATTTAATCTCTATGCTCTCACGCTGTGGCACCAGTGCTCTTAAGTTCTGCCGGGCTCTGTGCCTGACTGAAGATGCATGCCAGGCGCTGGATGGCCCATGGCACAAGCAGGAACCAATGAGTTTAGGATGCACACCATGAATCAAATAGGACATACCTCAGCCAGAGGGCATGTGCCAGGAGTTGTACCTGTGGATAGCAACCACATAGCTGCACACCCAGACACAAGTGGTTCTCCATGCCAAGAGGGCTCCACCTAGGCCTTCTTATGTTGCACAGCTGTGAGTTGCTCTTCCCAGCCTCCCAGAGTGCGTGGTCTTTTAGCCTAAAGCCAGTTATCAACAATCCGGTTTTTCCCAGTAATTGATTTTACACATATACCAGGAAAATGAAAAAGACTGACTGTTTTATTCTGTTCCACTCACTATTTGTATTTTAAGCCAAAACACCCTTCACACAACAGGTTATATTACTTTGTTAAAGATCATGCCACACATACGTAAGAACATACCTAAGACAAAAGAAGAGTGTCACTGTCATCAAGGCCATACACAAAATATTTTGTATCTCACTGCTACTTTCCCTCTTTTATTCCCAAAGGAAAAAATATCATCCATTCAGAATAGAGAAAGTTTCTCTACATGGGCCAGTAGAAGGTCATTCTCCATGTCATAGATCCCGTGGGGTCTAGGTTCATTTTGTCAAATTTCTTCAATGGACTGGTGTGTTCTAAGGAGCAACATTACTACTCCCTCTCTTATTAGACTTACATTCCTCTAAAATGTTAGTTTCTGCCACTCTGGCCCATTTTTAATTTGCTCTGCTCTGCTTTAAGCTTTTTGGTAGCTTAAACCCTGATTCTCACTCTATTCTGGATGATAAAGGGAAAACAGGTGGGTGGGAGGCCCAAGCCTCACTCTGGGATGGATGAGTATTGCGCAGGACTGACTCTATGTCTACCTATGTCTACCTGATCCTGTATCCTTTGGGAGCAGCCGAACAGTTTTCCTGGGCTTCCATTAACACACCGAGAACTTGGAGTGTGAAATAATGACTGGAAACACTTTGGAGGCCATTTCAGATCACCCAGAGTAATCCGCCTGCCACTGCGAAGAAGCACGAAAGCACTGTCCTAGGATAGTAGGATGTACACCGCTTGGCAGGCCCCTTCCATTCTCACTGGCCTGTATTTAGGAGAACCAAAAGCCAGAAGACTTTATTCACTACACATGACACGGGTATTCAGCCAATGAGAGCCTAGGAAAGAAGGGCTTATGGGTGAGCTTTCCTCCCTGGGGCGGGACTTCTGGCATCCTTCTCGGGAGTGGTAGTTTTGATCTTCCTCTGGTGGTTTCATCCCAAAGTGAGTTCTGGAGCACAGGAGGGGCAAGACTGGATCATAGGCGACAGAGAGCAGCTGCTGTCCCCTACAAAGTCTGAAGCTCAGCCTGTGGCAGGAGGTGACCTGCAACAGCCCAAGGTTGGGGCAGCCATGCAGGTTCTCCCCCACTCCCTCCTAGGTCCATGATGAAGACTCTGGTGGATTCTACAATGCTCAGAGTCATTAATGATAATTACATAACTGTTGTAAAGTTAGAACTTATGAGGGAAAATATGTTTATCACAAAAGTAATTGGGATTTTAGGGATTTATGAGAAGAAATAACTGAAGTTTCAGAGATCCAGGATGAAGCCCAGAACATGCCTTCCCTGGAAACTTGGTCATGCTGAGGGTTTTGTATTCAAGATTTAGCTTAACAATTTCTGGAAGCACTGAGTGGCACCCACCCAAAGAAATGGGATATTTAGAAAAAAGAAAAAAACCTACAGATGGTTAAAAAAAAATCTGTGTTGTCATGTGTATTCACTACTGCAGTGTTCTCTAAACTTTTTGAAATCAGTGTCTAGTTAAAGATCATTGTCTCAAGAGTGGTGCAGAGGGTAATTACTTATGTGCACTTGGTTGTGGGAGGACACCCTTGAATTGGCAAGCAGCAGCAGGAGGGGAGGGGGTGCGAGGGGCAGTGGGAGTTCCGTCTCCCTTCCCTCTAATAGGGCGCTGACAGGATTCACAGCTTCCTCTGTGGCTCATCTGCCAGAAGGTGCAATCCTTTCAAGGCACCAAGCATGGCCTGGGATTTGCATACCCATTCACTGCAACAAGGAAAACTCACTGGGCACTGCACACTTCACTGGTGCCCGTAGCTCATGAGTAAAGGCGAGAGGAACCCTCCTGCCTTCACAAAGCTGGCACACCATTCAAGGGGCAGGAAGCATGAGAAACAGAATGTAAAAACCTGCAGAATTTGGTAAGAACAATGAAAAAAATCTGGTGACTGAAGATAAGAAGCAGGCAGCAATGGATCAAGAAGTGATACAGGAAGTTATTTTCATGTAGAAGACATGAAGTTGTTATGCAGTGTTTCTTTAAGTTTTGAAGAAGTGCAGTTCAGTCACCAGCCAGGAAATGATGAGATCCACTTTGGGCAGTAGCCCAAAGATCTACAGTGTTTGGAAGACAGAAGATTCCCCCTTTACATACAGGAGCCCCTTGATGTTAAGTTCAGCGGTTTTCTGTTAGGAGAAAACAAGAGTACTAACGTTAATATTTCTTTATTCTCTGTGTCGCAGAAGATGAGAATGGCTAGAAGGAGTGAGTATAACAAAAACTGTGAGGTACTAGCCAAACTTTGGAAGCAGCTAATACGTCCAGCAACAGATGAAGACAGAAAAGGTGGTGTGTATATGCACAGTGGAGTACTTCTCTGCCAATAAAGATAAACCGTTTGTAGAAAAATGGATGTGGCTCGAGACTGTCATGCTCAGCGAAATGCATCCGGCACAGGAAGTTAAGTACTGCATAGTTTCTCCAAAATGAGAAAACCAAACTATGAAAAAGTGAAAGAGAAAAATAAAAATGTGATGGAAGAAAATTGGAAGATAAGGGTCTGTGGAGAGGAAAAAGAGAAGTTGGGAAAGTGAGTGGGCAAGGGAAAGTAAAATGATTAAGATGCGACATGTATGTACACCAGTTCCTCAAGTTACAGTAAGATAAAGGCTAAGAGGAAATCGGCAAAACATTGAAGTAATTTTGAGGCGAGACGGAAAGCCTTGGTTGCTTCAGCCTGGGTCAACCCCGGGCAACACGGAGCTCCTGGTTCCACATGTGCTGCAGTTTTCTGCAATATGCCAATGACCCAGGAAAATACGTTAAATAAGTAGAAGCATTGACCTGCTGCATAGAATCAGAGTGGGCTGTTCATTCAGTTGTTTTGGGGCTCAGGTGGAGCACCCATCCCTGGTCCTTACCATGGCAGACCTCCCACAAATAATGAAGGATCTTCCCAGTCATGTACAAGCACAGACTTGTGCATACCAAGTGCAAAAGTGTGACCCTTTATTGCTATCAGGTTATGGGGAAGTAAGAAAAAGCAGATGACAAAACCCAGCCAGCTATCTGCACACACACGAGAAGGGCCAGACACTAACCAGAAGGCCACTAGAGCAAAGTGCTCTATGAACGTGGCCCTGGGCCTAGATGTGCTCCACACTCTGGACCAACTCCCACAGCTGAGAGTCCACATCTGGGCTGCTGGATGTTAGGTCCAGTATTGGTGATGGTTTTCACACGGGGAGTCCTGGGGTCCACCTTGTT
>PVKB01006072.1:0-75093 GCA_004027205.1 Ctenodactylus gundi | reverse complement strand
GGAACGCTGGTAAGTATCCTACACATACAAGATAGCCCTCCTGCAACAAAAAATTACCCAGCCGAAATTTAAATTGTGTCATAATGAAGACACCCTATAGCACTGTAACTGCTGTGCTCGTGTTTTGATACAAGATACTACGCCCCTGATATATTTAAGCAAGTGATTGTAACTCAAGTACTGTGGTCCAGCTACATCACTCAAACACTACTGCAAAGACCATTCCTAACTAAAAGAAATTGTATAAACAACCAATGGCATTATTCAGAATTACAAAGTGGGATATTTGCTTTTTAACAATAGAAAATCAAGAAAGCCACACCTCAAAAGCCTGGAAGAAACAGCACGGTGGCCATCATCTGGACCAGAGTGAAGTTTTCTCAGGAAAGGTTCTAGGCAACCTGTGTGAATATAAACCTGGCCAGTGAAGCCACACGCTGCTTCTTTAAGCACGTGTGTAAACAGCAGCTGTGTTCTTAACCCTACCGTGAGTGATAACCGGCTCCAAAAGTTAGCTCCTGCAACACTCAACGTCAGCCAAGATCAAATACCCTTCCCCAGGAAACTCCTCCCAGGCTGTTTGCATGAGACAGAAGGGAAGCAGGGCTCCTTCTCAGGGCCAATTCCAAGTCTACTCTATACAAATGGTTCCGTGACCCAGGCAAGGAACATCATCTCCTTTCTGGCGTCTATCTCCTCAGCTAAAAAGAGAAAGAGTTTGACAAGTTCGTCTCCAACTTCTCTAAATTCCCACTAATTGTTTTCTTCCTGAATGGTAAAGACAAGGTAGGCTGCATCCAAATCAAGCACGTAAAATTGGGCTAGGAAAACATTGTCTACAGCATGGACTCCCAGTACGTGGGTGTCTACGGACAGTAGGAAATGAGCCTTCAGTGGGTGAGAGATCCCTCCCTGAAGAGAGACTTTTTGAGGAAAGACAGAGTTGGCCCAACTTAAATAGGGCTAAGACTCAATTTAGCTCAAGGGCATATTAGAAATGCTGATGGTAAAAAATCAGAGAACAATCTCTGTTTGCATACAGTGAGGGAAACATTGCCCCTTCACACCAGTTTCTTCAGCCAGAACTTTCTGGGCAGACAAACACCACTGAAGGTCACCACCTTCCCATTATCGGTGCAGGAGAGGACAACAAGTTTTTCACTGTGCCTCTCTAATAAAAATAATGAACACACACACAAAACAACAGCGACATGACTCTGAAGGGCCTCTAGTCAAATGAACAGTTACTTTGTGGATTGACAAAATTCTTGGGAACCACTTAGCAAAACTGAATGATCTACTAGTATGGTTTCCATTTGTCACACTTCTACTGCAAGAAAGATGCTGCGATTCTCCCTGAATTTTTCTGTTTGTAGGCTTAAGTGAAAGGAACTCTCTGCCTCTGCTATGTATGGAAAACAAAAATTCTATTTCCAGTCCTCAGATTATTAGAGTATACCATGGTGGAGGCATATACAAGAAGTGAAAGTAACAAAAAATCATTTTTTTCTGCTATTTTAGTAAAGTCATAACTTCCCAATGCTATTTTCCCAGCTGAAACCCCAATTTCAGTGAGTTTGAGATCTGAGATCTTCTGATAAAACATGTTTGTTCACTGGTTTTGCTTGTTGGTGTTTTGGGGTTTTTTTCCCCTAGAAGAGTTGGGCACTTTCAGAAATATTTGCCATCTGTACTTGCAAGTCCTTGACAACCATGATCTCATTACCTTTCACCACATCCTGGTAAGGGGGAAATGGCAGGAACCGTCTACCTTCATCTCTTCTCACTAAGAAAGAGCAAGGGGTTAAAAAAAATAGAACTGCCTGTCCCCAGGTCCATCCTCTGTCCCTTTTAATACCCAGGACCCTCCCCAAGCCCGCATCCCCACAGAAGACTGAAGGGCATCTCCTTGAACTTGTTCTACTGTTACCAAGGGAGTGAACACTCCCTGTACAATACTTTTGAGCTGTACCTTAAGGGCAGAGGCAAGAGATTGACACCCATCTCCTCGCAAGGATTTCTAACACAGCCAGTGCACTGTGAGAAATCAGTAACAGTCACGACTGCCTTTTTTGGAACTGCCTCAGCAGTAAGCTGGAAAGGGGGCATTGCTAAGCCCAGGCGCCCTGCCTGGATCAAGCACTGAAAACACAGTTCACAATGGAGAAGCTGAGTAATCTACTTTTGAAGAGATAACTGTAAAGTCTGATACAAACAGACAAGCGTAAAGCCTGCGACGCACAAACCCAATGCTTGGCTTGGCGACCAGAAAATACAATAAGCAGTGAAATATAGGTTTCACTACTCAACTTTCAAAAGTCGAACGCCCCTTTTCATCCTTAACGAGATGATCCAAGGCATGAACCTGAAACGGGGGGAGTTTGGGCTACGGGGCTCCCCAGTGACACGGAACCCACAGCAGGAAGTGAGGGAAAACCTCAGCGTCTCCTCTGGTAGTAACCTAGTCTTCCGCCAAGGGTACAGGTCTTTGGGGCAGGCAGAGGGAGTTCTATCTTTCACTTTAGTTCTAAAGTATTGTACATTATCAAGAAGGACAAAATCTGGTCTATCACTGCCCAAACAATTTCCTCTCAGGTCGATTTTCTTATCTTGTTCATGAAATACAAGAGTGAGGCTGCATATGAGATTCTGGGGAGAACAGACATCTCTGTGACCTCAAGTTTACCTTTAAAATCATCTAACTTCCATGAG
This sequence comes from Ctenodactylus gundi, assembly GCA_004027205.1. Classification (NCBI taxonomy): domain Eukaryota; kingdom Metazoa; phylum Chordata; class Mammalia; order Rodentia; family Ctenodactylidae; genus Ctenodactylus; species Ctenodactylus gundi. The sequence continues at coordinate 72,381 of PVKB01006072.1, read as the reverse complement.
CCATCAATATCAGCAAAAAAAAAAAGAGAAATCTAAGACATTATTAGAAAATGAAGCTTGAGTTAATGAACAAATTCCAAAAAAAAATTACATCACTTGCCATCAGATGTGGTCTGTGTCAACTTTTTAAAAATCCATATAAATTCAAATAGTTCTTCCTACGAAAAGCTATCACATGGCTCACAGGTCTGGGTCACTCACAAATCCCAGGAACAACCGCAGGTTTGCCAAATGCTCTCTTTTTGTATGTTCTCACCAGTTTTCAGGACTTGTGCAAACTCTTTTCCAAGCACCATCCGGTCATAATGACAAGGTGACCACTGATAATTATGCTTGTCCATCTATAGGTTTGTCAGCTACAGAAATCCACAGACGTCGACATAATGAGCAGAAATGTCCTTTTGGCACAGCTGTGCTGACCACAACGCATTAGAAAAACAACCTTCTTTGCAATAACCAGTTCTGGGCATCCTTAGTTAAAAAGACTAGTTTCCTGTTTTTCTCAAAAACTTCAGAGTGTGTCTACTGCTATTTTTTACCCCACCCACACCTATTTCTCTAATTGCTGATGATTAGATGCTATAAACACCTAATCACAAACATTTTTATATTAAAACTCTGAAATTTTTTTTTCTTGAGGTCTGGGGGATGCAACCCAGGGCCTTCACATTCAACTACATTTCTAGCCAGCCCATTTTTTCAGTTTTGGTTTTGAGACAAGGTCTTACTTAATTGCTGAGGTTGAACCTGAACCTATCTCGGTCTTCTTGAGTGCTGGGGTGACAGGCTAGTTTAAACCTCTGAATTTAATTGTAGATGGGATTGGTCTTTCCCATTCTCACACCTCCCTTTGCTGAGACCTGTGAGCCAAAGCTGCAGGACTCCAAGCTACAGGCAGGTGAGAGCTTCCCCAGCTCTCAAGCCCCTCAAGCAGGTGCCCCAGGCTGTTGGGCTCCACAGCCTTGGGAACTGTGTCTCTGCAACTTTCCCCCTGCTTGGTCTCTGCAGCTGACTTTGGGGCAGCAGGTGGAGGGGGTAGAGCATGAAGGAGTAAGTGGGGTTGCTCTACTAAACCAACCCTCTTCCTCACTTTAACATGTTGTTTCCTTTCTTTAATGGAGACGGGACTTGACATGACTTGGCTTGACTTGGCTTCCTGTTGGCAATGTCGTGAGGTGCTGCCTCCACCTCTGCCTCTGCCACGGACTTTCACTATTGGTGGCCACCCCGGAGTGGCCACCCTTCTGAAACTGTAAACTAAAACAAACTTTTCCTCTCCTAATTTGTGGGTTTTGGATATTGAGTCACAGCAACGAAAAAATAACTCATACTTAAAAGCACATGTACTGATTTCACAATACTCTCAATCACGTTAAAGAGGAAAAGGAGGTTTCTGATGGGGGAAAGCAAATGTACAGCATTTATCATCTATTTGAAGACTTCAAAAATTATTTATAACAATTATAAAGCTCTGTAAGCTATCCACTTCTGCCACAAGGAACAAGGAGGCTTCAATCCTAACAAATTCTGCAACTTGTTCAAGTAAGCAATGAACACTTTTCTGTGTGAGAAAAACGGGGCGGAGTGACGGCACACACTGCCTGCAGGCCTCTAACTCTGAGAAGCTGATGCAGAAGGATCGCAAGCTCAAACCCAATGTTGGTAACACACTGATTTAGTGAGACTCTGTGTCAAAATAAAAAATTTTAAAAAGACTCAGGACCTGGGCTCAATCCCCAGTACTGAAGAAAGAAAGGGACACAGAGTTTCTTTAATTCCTATTGCTTCACGTAAAGGAGGAAAAAATAAGAAAAAAATAAGCTGTCAACCATTATATCATAGAAGACATGGCTCTATTTTCAAGCAAGTTAAATCTACTTAGATGGTACGTGCGTAAATAGGGTAACTGAAAACACCAGAGAAGAACTGCATGCCAATGAATGACACACGAAGCAGTACAACCAGCATATTCAAATGTTTGTTCTCATTCAGAAGAAAATGCTGAATAGTAGACCTCTGTGCATCTGTATGTCTGAAAATAAATCTGGTAGTTGTCTTGTGCAGAAGAGTCTTTCCCCTTTTGATGACAAATCAATTAGAAAGGCCTTCCACAGCATTGACACTCACAAAATTGCTATGGAAGAAGCAATTTATTCGTAATGAGGATTTTTGAAGAACTAGAGACTCGAGGTGAGTAAGCCATAGTATCGAAGAATGTCAAGCCTCAAGTACATCAGACCTGATACAGAAACACTGGGTGAATCAGGGATAGCAAGCCCAGTGCAACAAACACCTTGCAACTGACGGGGCCGTTTGTTTTTAACATGCATACCCATCAATTTTCCTATCGGGCTACTGGTAATGAGAATGAAAGGACAGTGTCCCAAACACTCCATAAAGAAAAACCTGTAATGGCTTTCTTTATGTCATCAATTGAATGGTTTTAAAATTAGCCGTCTTGCGCACTGTACAATCTAATGTGACCTACATTCTAAGTTGTCAGTCCCGTATTTTTAACTTACAAATAGATACAATCCAGTGTGTGGAACTTCTTTTTAGAATAATACTCCACTTCAAAGTGAGCTCCTAAAACAGAAACGGTAAGTAAGGGGACCAGACAGGACAGTGGCCGTACTGGAGATTAGAACGTTGGCTCACCTGCAAGAACACAAGGCCATTGTGAACAGCTGCAGGACAATCAGCAAAAAGCTTAAGATCTATTGATTTCTGCAATCATGAAAACCACTACGAACAAAGCAGTCCTTAAATTTGTGGGCTGTAACTGAACAATTCCTACAAGAAATCCTGGATTCACAAAGTTAGGGTGACACCTCAGCCAGCAATTTCAGTTCTGGCTGTGATTGGTATTTCCTTCCTCGATCTTTTTACAGCACTGCCTTCTCTTTTCCCACCACAACAATCTCCACCACAGAGAAAAGGCCCTAAGAACTGAAATGTGTATTTCACGAGCATAATTTTAAGAAAGAATGCACTAGGCTCCAGATGTGAAAGTCAAGTGTTACTCCTGCCTCCATCTGTAAAAGGACAATATTGCTACTCAAGCAAATGCACTCTGTATTAACTACAAGAACACATGTAGTGACAATTTTCTTATAGATTCTCTGTTCCTAGCTCCATTATACTGCACAAAATCTAATAAGAAATCTCCATACCATAACTGCTACATATTTAAGTAAACTCCAAGTTATAACAGTGTAGGTTATTTTAATGTAAGTCCTAAGTACAAACTAAATATTTTCTTCGTTTTGTCAAATATTTTTATCTTAACATGAATTTTTTTTATTTAAAAACATAAAATCTTGGGGCTGGAGGAATGGCACCGTGGTTAAGGCGCTTGCCTAACAAGCACTAAGTCAAGCATCAAGTAACCAAGTTTGATTCCCAAGAACCATATAAGCCAGGTATGGTGGTGCACACCTTTAATCCCAGCACTCAAGAGGCTGAGGCTGGAGTATTACCACGAGTTCAAAGCCAGCCTGGGCTACAAAGGGAGACGCTGTCTCAAAAAAAAAAAAAAAAAAAAAAAAAAAAAAAAAAAAAAAAAAAAAAAAAAAAAAAAAAAAAAAAAAAAAAAAAAAAAAAAAAAAAACTAGAATCATTCTGCAAATCACACATTAACTTTCTAAAATTATTTAAAATTATTTAATGGCTATTAAGTTACTATTCTTAAAATAACTTTTCTAAAATACTGCTTTCTGAAAAATCAAAAACATAGATATATTATAAAAACTGAAGAAAGCACATGGCAAATATCAAGTTATGAATACTTTTAGAAATTTAATTGAGTTCTCAATGAGGAAATACAGTAAGTTTAGAAAGTCTTTCCAGAAAGAGGTTGAATTCAATAGTAAATGTCATACCAGGTTTAAAGTAAATGAAAAATGTCAAATCACAGTATCTCACATTAACATTCACCTAACCGTGATCTTACACGTGATACATTTGAGGTCCCCGCTCTGTATGAATCTGTACCAAGGGGCTAGGGTCCCTTCAGAAATAAAATGCACTTCTTTCGAAGAGAAATTTCACATTCCAGCAAACATTAAATTAAATGAATATGAATAGTCCACAGGTCCTTAGAAACACATTTCTAAGCAAAACCTTCATTTGAATCTCATCCTTAACTATTTTATGCAGCTCTTGTTCAAGTGTAGACAAATGTTTATACTACTATAAACAAAGACTGTATTAAGAGGATATGTGTGTTAGCAATTATCAAATTAAACCTGCATGATTTACCTTTGCCCTTTTCCCTTGGAAAGGCCACCCAGTAAGCCAGACCAACAAAAAGGGCTGCGGGTATACGCTGGGAGAGAGAAGGTCCTTTCTTCATTTTCTGCTAGAGTGGTTGAGGACTTGACTTTTTTGCTTTCCTGCATCCCTCAATCCTGCATCCTGGGACTAAAATCTAACTTCACTCACTTCCCCCCACCCCCACACCTACTGCCTTTTCCTCCACCATCCTACACGACCCTCAACATCCCTTCCACCAAGGACTCTAGAAGTAGCTTAGAAGAGATGTAGCATAGCAGCAGCACAGCTGAGCTCCTGGACACTGCAGCTTAGCACTGATGCGTTCACCAATGCATCTTTCCAAAGAAACCGACAACCAGGTTGCAACTCCTTCAGAGTCACTGGTACTTCAGGTACATTATATAGGTTAACGCAGCTTTTGTGACTCAATAGAAAATAGATAATATCCAATAAAATGACTTATAAGCCAAGTGCAGGGTATATGCAATTAGAGGAGCAAAGACAATGGGAATCTATACATAATGCCCACTCAGTCTACAATTTCCTGAGCATGTAGTAACTTCTGGGTATGGTCATGTGTGATTACAGAGATCAATTAAATTCTGCTGTTCTGCTAATTGTTTTTTTCTTTTTTAAGTATTGCCTCTTGGAGAATTATAGCCTCAGTTCAATCTACCCCTCAAAAAAGACCTAAACACAATAAAATGAAAATGCACTGTACAAAGTCCATCACTCTTATGCATAATGCTTAATTATGACCCTTAGTATTCTCCTTTCCTTAACAGTCCTAAGCCCAAAATATTAGTACAGCCACCTCCATTAAAAAGTATAATTACTTCCCCAGGGACTGAAACACCTATCTAAGTCACCAGTTCTCACATAATAAAAATTATCTAGTCTGTCTGTTAGAGCTAAGAATTGAAAAACGGAGTCTTCAAAAATAATTTCCTTCAACAAGCTTTATACAACTCTTTTATTGAGCCATGTGAATTTTGTTGTTTTTAACACCCTGATAAGTCTCTTGAGAGCCACTGTGACTCTAGGAAAACTAAATCTCTGAATGGTTCAAGTATCCACTCTACTGTCATTTTTATGTCAAAGATAGAAACTGGACTGCTACATGTAACCCACGAAGTAGAATAGTGTTTTCTCTTGTGCTTCCAATTGCCTTATTCAATTAGAATGTGAGATGAGATGTATTAATGTCATCAGGAGCAATTTCAAAAAGCTGTGAGCAGAAGACAGGAAAAAAAATCCCAATTTCATTAAAAATTAACCCAAAAGACATCAAGGTCCCACTACTAACTAATGAGGGTATCAAGTTATTACACTGAGAAGAGGCCCCAAAAAAGACTTTAAGGAATAGTATTAGCACTCCCTTTCTCTTTTACTGAGTTCAAGACCCCTGCATAACTAATAGTAATACTTAATAAATGCATATGAACAAACCACTTCTTTCCTCTCTAGCAGCTTAATTAGGTGATTGACTTCAGGCATACTATAAAGTATAATGGCAATTTAATTACTTTTTTAACATGCACACTTAAAAGATTTATAAACAGGGATGGAACAGCCTAGTACACTGGAAAGAGGCACACTGAATGAAATGAAGCATAGCCCACAATGGTGACAGAGATGGACGATTCCTACAGAAGAGAATTGAACCAAAAGGGTTTTTGGTTCCCAAGAATTAAACTTATCTGAACATGCTTCAGTGAACAAGGCCTCTACTGCCTGACAATGAAATACAAACAACTTATACAGGATTCTCCTATACAGGATGCTTCCTGCTGTTAACTGTCTTTGCCAACAAGAATGAGTCCCTCCTGTCACCTACACCACTCAGCTTTCTCAAGACCACCTTCTCCTCTTGAAAAAGCATGAACATTTCAGACAGTCAAATGTTGGTTCAAATCTTTCCTCTGCCATTATCCAGCTGGGTGACCACAGGCTTTGATTTTTTTTTTTCTCATTTAGAAAATTTGTGAAATGAAGTAAAACTCTGGCAGGGCTGTGGTGGAAATTTAATTTGACAGGCAGGGCAGTGCATTGGTTACAAAGCATGCCATGAATGAGATCTTCTGGACTCTAATCGTGGTTCTGCCGCTAATGACCTCAAGAGTCAGAGGCAAGTTTGTCTCCTCCTCCTTACTTCTTCAAATCAGTGACAACCTCAAAAGCTAGTTGGAGAGCTAAAAAGTGAGCACACAGACAGCACGCCTGTGTGAACATGGTACATGTTCAATAGATTTTCACTATCAAATCCCTGCACATGATCATTAGCTCACAGGAAATACTTAAATATATTTAATTTCTTTTCCTTTTCTTCAATCAACAGCCACACAGTTATTACCCACCAATAAACAGCTCCTGGAAGTCCACTTATGCTGTGAAGGCTTCTTGTAGATTGAATTTAAGAGCTAAATCCTTCATTATCTCTTAGTCCTATATATGTATATCTCTATCAAAGAGCCCTGCTTTAAGTTTCTACAACAGAAGTAATTAGTCTGGGAAATTCTCTTCATAAGGCACCACAGCAATCCCAAAGCAACATGTACTCTGATGTGATTAATCATGAGAATTATTGGGAAGAGGACTAAAACACAAAGCTATGCAAAAGGGCTTTCCTTTTTGTATTTAAGGCATTTCTACTGTGGATTTGATTTCTTTTTATCCCAAAAGCGTTAAACTACAATGAGACTAAGCCCAACATGGCTAATAAGCCTATCCAAAAGTATTAAAAGCAGAAGGGGGGGGGGGGAAGGGAGCAGGGGGAGATTTTCCCTTTCTTTGAGCTGTCTTCATTTAAAAAAAAAAGGAAGAAATTTTGAAAGTAAAAATAAATAAATAAATAAAGTAAGAATCAAACTATAAGATTTTGGTGAGGATTTTTGGTTCCTGCCCAGGAAAAACCTTAAGAATAAGAGAAATTGAAGAAAAATCAGATCAGACAGGTCATTAAAAAATCGTATGTATGTAGTGACCTAGCCCACCCTAGGAAAAGTGATGGGAACACCTCTATGATAGGTAGCTGACCATGTACCTCAGCATGACTATTTCTTTTAATCCAAGCACAGTTACTTAAAAAGCATCACTGCCCACACCCAACAGGAAACAAACATTTTTGCTATTCTGTATTTTTATTATCTTTGTATCCTTTGTATACTACTGCAGCTCAATTTTGTTTATTAACAATTTTAGAGAAAGGTCGTGCCCCAAGTTAATGAACACCACATATTAATGATATTAAACAAGTCAAGCAAACTAGAGAACATCATGCTTAGTGAAGTAAGAAAGACGCAGAAGGCGAAACATCGAATGGTCTCTCTGATATGAGAGACCCAGATCACAACACCTATGGAACTTAAGACAAAAAACAAAATGAAAGAGGGGAGTAGGATGGGGGGGGGAGGAGGGGTGGGTAGGGGGTGGGACAAAAGGAGCGTGGGAAAGCCCTTGTCAACTTGACAAGATACATACGTGCACAAAATGCTCAACTCCATCGTAAACCTTGAATTTTGCAGTATACATATCAATAAAATGTGGGGAAAAAAACAAGTCAAGCGATCATATTCAACCAGTTTCTATGAAGTATCAGTGGTATTTATCACGAAGGTACCCAGTCTACTGTACATTTGGTCAGTGATAAAACATGTATCTGGCTTGAACCACCTTCCAAAAGCCAGTTGTTGTTATCACAGATTGACTGCAACAGATATACTTTTGATACACAAAACCTGAATATGTTATCTCTGACTTTCCCTCTACCCACTTCTGTGACAGCTTTGGTCGGCAACAGCTGCAGCTGATACATTACTCTACTTGCTTAAGAAAGTGGCATAAATATAGAAATTAGATGACACAAAGCTGTAAATACTATACATGGCTCTTTGAAAAATTTCCCCAGCTAGTCAGGGAAAAAAAAAAACATCGTACGTAACAAAAGAATCTGTGTACACCATCAACTACTCAGAGAACATATGGCCAAATACATTCTTACAGTAATTAATACATTAATAGAGAAGAAATAGCATGCAAGACTTAGAAGGCACCCCAGAGGCTTTAAAATAATAAATATCCCAGTAGGAACTCATTGAAATCTTGAAATTTTGTGCGAGAACAGGTCATTTGTTTTCATATACATTGTTATTTTAGTAAATAAAGAGAAGTTTTCAACAGTCTCCCAGGCATCCATTTGAATAATACAACTTCGAGTCCTATGTGTTACTGTTTTATACCTCTAATCTGGCTCAAATTCTCAACAGAAAGGAAACGTATGTCTATAATCTTAAAACTAGACAGACATCACCTAGCAGGGCTGCTGTGTCAGTAATTTCCGTTTTCAAGAGTTACACAACGCTTAAACAATAGTTACCCTACTGAGTTCCAGTTCACGCAGCCTCACAGGCCAGCTGATGACTGATGAAGGGTCAAGAGGGTAGCAGACTTTGGGTGCACAATATTCAATCCTTTATCAAAGATGGCAAGAGGCCATGTACTGCAATAACGGAACAAATACTTCCTTTTAAACCATAGAGCCAATTCCTTCCTCTGATCTGCTAAAGCTTCATACCAAGGTTCACAGTATAAAAACAGATTCTGCCATTAGCAAAACACCATTCAAAGAGCAGTCACTTAATTCCGGAACCAAGCGAAACGTGCTTCTATAGTAGTTAATAAGCCAGTGTCTATTTGCTTCCTTATCCTAGATAAAGGCTATCTGTGAATTTCTAAAAACCACCTATTCAGCATGAATCCTTGCTCATCAAGACATACACTCAAAGGCAATTAAACTTGTCAAGATCTGCTGGGAAATATACAATGGTCAAATCAGAAAAAAAATTACTGTATAGCACGCTATAGCAATGTAGTCACCTGAACCTTTTTTATAAATGCCCATCAGGTTATCATTATAAATTTATTCAGAATAAGAAGTATATCTATTTTAAAATAAAGATAAAAGATATTTAAAGTGTTCAGAATTCCAATTAGTTGAATTTTTTAAGTAACTGAGTGTTAATCACAAAACATTCTCAACCCAAATTTCAACCTGCGCTGTTCTTTAAAAATCATCTTTTTTCATAATTGATAAATACTGACCTTAGAAATAGAGAATCTCCCCCTTTTGATGTTTCTTCAAGTATCTATTTAAATTTGTAGAAAAATATGGACATGGGAAGAAAATTTAAACAGAAGACTGAAGTTCTAGCCCACTGGTTCTTCATCTGGATGGCTTCTCCCTGCTTATGAATGTTTGGCAGTATCTGGAAACACCGTGGACCATCACAGCCGGGAAGAGGAGAGCTGCACTGGTATTCACTGGGTGGCGAGGCTGGGGCGCTGCTAAACATCCTTCATTACAGGAGGCAGCTCCCACTCACAAAGACTCACTTGGAACCTAAGGTCAACAACACCAAACTGAGAAATCTTGGGCTCGAAGGCACTTTAAAAAATAACAAATCACTGACAATATCATGCCTTCTAGTCACATATCTGTTTTTTTTCCAAGAAGTAAAGAGCACATATCTAAAATAAAATTTTTTATTACATCTAATCGAAATTTTACTTCATAAAAACAAATGCATTTACTGGATAAATGTGTATTATGTAAACCATATGCAAATTTATGATTGAGATAAAATTTTATTTCATAAAAATAATACAGCCAAATGTAATGTCAGTGAGCTCTTTTCTCCCTGGTGGCTACCAGACCTTGCAGGCAGGCCCACTGCTTTAGCCTGCCGGTGTCTTCCCAGGCTCAGCACGGGTCTTTGTACATAATGAGAAGCCATCCACGAAATGGACTGGCTAACTGACAGAAATTAGGTTGGTGGTCCATTCCAATAAAATAAATGTGTTAAAAATATTGATGAAAGCACACAGACTAGCAACTCTAATTCAGCCAAAATTCCACTCTGAGCAAAAGTGAACCACAGACTTACTGGCCCTGGAACAAAAATGTTCTTTTGAACTTGACAATTCCTGGTCATTCAGACCCAAAGAATCACACAGGGAACAGTCCTCAGAAAGGAATATGGTTATCTTCTGAATCACTGCCATTACCCGAGAAAACCCCAGGAAGTGGTTTGCTGGAGTAGCTAACTGGACCAATGCGTAGGTATCAGCTGATGTCTCTCACACACACAAGCTGGTAACAATGGGGACATTGTGAAATCAGGAATAAACTTATCTTCCGTAGTTTAGAAAATCATTTCTAACCCAGTAAGTATATAACTCTGGAACAAGTCAGTGGTTAATTATTCACTGAGAGTTTAATAACCGATGTGGTTTAGACCAAGTATTTTGGGGCCTGAATGACATAAGGATGCTTGATGTCTGGAACAAGTCTTTGAAACCACTTTTATAAAGCAACAATCTCTCCTAAACAGTTATGGTCAACCAAGAGCAAAGTCTAAGCTGGGTGCTGACAAAAATCTAATCAAAATGAAGAAGTATTTCATGGAATCTTCCAAACTCAGCCGACTTTATCATGTGAACTGTTGCCATCTTTTTCTGCTCAAGCATGCAGTGGGTGCTGGTACACCCAGAGTGTGGCAAGCCAGTGAGCTCACCAGGAAGACGACCACAGCAGGAGAGGGTCCATCATCATCTAAATGACACCCTCCTCTTTACCAAAAACCCAAATGATAAAGCATCTTCTACCCAACCAGAGCTAAGAGATACTATGATTTACCTAAACATGGAGGTCAGAACCAAACAACTAAATCTTTCCTACGACGAAAGTTAGCCCGTTCATGGCCAACGTTAAGGATTAAAATATGATTTCATGTGGTATTGGGTTTCTTAACAATAAATATATTTTTCATTTGAAAATTTTAAATGTATCATCCCAATGGTTTCTACTTCTACAGTGGTTTCTACAGAATCCATTCTTTCTCTGTAAGCTCAAAGTCACCCCCAAACCCAACTTTTATAGGTTATCAATTTTCCATGGGACCTAATACAGTCGTAAGAGCAGCAACAGGACACAACTTTTACACTGCCCATACTAGTAATGTCCCTCTAACACAAAGCAATTGCAATGTCAATTGTAAAACATTACACAACAAATCTTTTTTATAGACCCCACAGAGTTGAGAATACAACAGAGACTGCCATACAGGAACACGAAACAGATTTACCTGTTCATAGTACTAGGCAGTAGTCTTGTTTAAGTGCTTCCTAGGCTCCTTACACAAAACTAGGGCAACCTTCTGGGAAATACCATACATCTACCCACTAGAAAAAAAATGGCTATTGTCTCAAGTCCAAACATATGTTTATAGGAGACTTTTTCCTTATTTTTACTTTTCCAAAATAAATGGATGCCTTGAAAATCAACTGTTAAGAGCTGGGAATATAGCTCAGTGGCAGAGTACCTGCCTAAGCACACGTGAAGGATGTACAGTAAAAAGAACAACAAAACAAATTTTTTATTTAAACCAGCAAACCCTGGGATACCCTGAGCATTAATTCAATAGGCATCATAATTCAGAATGACAATACCATTCATCAGTAACTGGTACATGATCAAGCTACTGCTTTTTACACTATTAAACTTTTAAAATATTTACATTTGACTAAAATATTTTGGAAAGACTTAAGTTGTGGATGGAAAATATGGTAACTCTCAATTTTGAGCAAACATTTTCCAGCCACACTGGATGGAGACAAATTTGCCATTTTTGTTTATTGAATTAAGCATGATTGCTTAGCACTAAGTTCTCATATGACTTAACCAAACAAGACTGTAATTCTCCTCAGTACTAGCCCTTCCTTCTCTGGCCCACAGGAATTTTTAGGACAGCCTCTACCAGGATGATAATAAATGAACATATTTACTAAAAAAAAAAAAATATGGGGTGTTCCCCAGTCCCTGAATTTCTTAAAGCTGACCATCCTTCTGAAATACTGAGTTCTCAGGAGCCTGATCCACATTAAAAAGAACACACAGTGGCACCATTGCCTGATCCACAAGCCTGACTTCAGCTGGGAATGAGAGGACACATTATACTTAAACTTACCCACTACAAATGGTCCCCCTCCACTCAGCCATTTGCTATTTAAAGAACCAAGCTGTTCTGAAGATAAGCAGGAAGAGGATATTCAAAATGTGTAGGCGGGATATTTTCATAGAGCTTCTCTAAATTCCAAATACCTGAACAAACTGAACCAAATTAAAAGCCCAAATGGAATCTTAACCTTAGTTAATAATAAAAACAATGCCCATTTCCATTTCAATTACCAACATACTTTGTATAAAAAATAAGCATCTGTAACAAAACCTTTTTGGTAAGTTTGCTTGTAAATGATGTCAAAACACTGTATCATCCTTAGTTTAAATGTCCATTTTCAGAGTTTTTTTCCTCCAGTTCAGGCTTGATAAAGATACACCTATATACGCAGTTTCATTTTTTTAAGTCCATTTTGTGCTATTTAAATTAGTAAATAACCGAAACACTCTAATTATTCTGCCACATGGTATCGATACCATGTCCTTCCAGTAACATTATAAATCATGTACCAAGTGTGTTACACATGCCAGCACCATAACTGTCTTGGTGACTGAAGAGTTGTCACTGTAAGTCACAGCCTATGCTTTAACAGTATCTGGAACAGGCTAAGACATATAGACATAAAACAATGGCAGTCTTCTAGGAAAAATGTGGACAAAAGGAAAAAGGAGAAATGGTTGGAAAATGTGCTAGTAAGGAAAAGAAGGAAGAACTCTGGGAAGGAAGAGAACACGCAGCAGCCTACAGAGCTAAGTAAACATGGCCATTTATAGGACATTGAGCAGGTCAAGTACATGGAGCCACAGGCCTGGAGAATCAGAACTGGCCAGAGACCAAGTGTGACAAATCACCTGCCTTAACCACCTCTGTTTCACAGATAAGGCAGAGGAGTAAAAAGTCAACAAATACCTTTAAATGTCAGCTAAGCACCATCTACTTACTCTACTAGGCCTTGAGAAGCAAAGGACGACCTGTCAATGACCCCAAGGACTATGTAACTGGCAGACAGGATCCCTCCAAACAAAAATAACAACAAAATGGGAGAAGCTACCATTTCTGAGAAGAAGCAAAGAAAAAGCCAAAAGCATTTTTAAGGACAAGCAGTAAAGAGCAAAGGCCAAAGCCGGAGCAAACCTGGCAAGTTTAAGGACCAGAACAAAGGCAGGAAGATCACAGCGTCACAGGGTAGGGAGCATGTGGAGGGAAATGAGGCCAGGATAGAAGGACCTCTGTCCTGCCGTCATGAAAATCTTGGATTTTTAGCATTTTTGCCAAAGAAATGTATTGGAATACACTTGTAATACACTACCCAGGGCAGCGTAGGCTCAAGAAGATGAGCTAACAGTTTTACAGAGAAGAGACCATAGGCCAGTAGCTCAGAATGATGCAATGTCAGAGGACATAATAAAAAAACCAAGATAATCAGTGTTTATTCTGGAGAGAAAGCAAAAGGCTCAGGGGTCTGAACAGGAAGGTAGATTCTACTCCTTTGAGTAGAATCATGAATAAATTCTGAAACTGTGACTTGAGCAATAGGCACGTAATCATTCTCTTTACTGAAAGGTAAATGCTTGATGGAGAAGTAGAGCTGGCCAGGGAGACTTTAAGAGTTCCCTTTCACCTACCTTAACACTGAGATGTTCATCAGACAGCCAAGGGCATGCATGTGTTTAGAAAGTATACAAGTTAGGAATACAGCACAGAGACACATTCATGGAAAGAAAGCTATGAAAAATCATCAGCATATTGATGACATTTAAGCCATATGCTTATTTGAAATCTGCTATAGAATTGAGATAAATAAGGGAAGGGTTTTAAGACAGAACCCTGGGAGATTATAGCCTTTAGGGGAAGGTTAGCAAAGGAGGCAAGAATAAAAGCAAGAGAAAAAATTTGCAAGGGCCATGCCCTTGAAGATGGGAAGAAGGAACTTCATTAGGTAAGGCATAATAGCCAACTGGCCCAAATGGCAATAGTTGACAAGACAAAAACAAAGAATGATCACTGACGAGGCGAGATGTATGAGAAGTAAGGAACAGTTTGTTAGTATAGGCATGCACTCTTAAGTTTTCATCTGCAAAGACGTTGCCCAAGTCACACAGCAAGGAAGATGCCAGCCAACTGAAAAGTAGGTCTCCGTATTCTACTTCCTGTGCTATTTATTCCTGAGACTCTAAGTTGCTTCTCAACCTGTGGACAGTAGAGACCTTCTGAAGAAGTTCCAGAAAGAAAGAAGGCTGCTTATTCTAAAGTTAATCTGATGCTAGTGCGTAAGTTGAGGTTGAGGACTCCTTGGTGTTCAGGTGCAGTGACAGACTGCATTAGTCAGGGCCAACATTAAAGATGAACAGCTCCAAAAAGCAAAAAACTACATATAAACAGAGCACGTTAAAGTGATTTCCAACTCAGTGCCTCATACCAAAAGTCATTCAACAATGGAGGAGAAAATAATGCAGCAAAATACCGAAAGGCTAACCATTTTTTAGTTCATAATTTTAATTCTACCATAAGGGGAATATACCTCAGTGTTTAGAGCCTTTACTTAGAAAGCTCAAGGCCTGAGGTTTGGTCCCCAGCACCACGTACTAGTCTGCAATCCCAGCGTTTAGAAATCTGAAGCAGGAGGTCTGCCTTGAGTTCTAGACCAGACTGGCTATATAGTGAGTTCAGAGCCAGCCTATACTACACCGTGAGACCCTAGCAAAACAACAACAACAAAACTATCATTAAGCACATGCCGCACAAGATCTCTTTCAAAAGAAGCATACCAAAATATCAATTTCATTTATTTTGTTATTTTAACATCATATGTTATTAGTCAGATTTCTGTATTATTGATTATACTCAGAATAAAAATAAACTAGTCTTCTTAGACATTTTAAAATTTATTATGTGGCCTAATGTGTACTAAAACCTCATGTGTGGATCTGGAGTGTTCTCCTAAAGCTTCATGTTTTGGATGTAGTGGAGTAACTGGAATGGTGTGTTATTGGGAGGTGGGGCTTGGCTGGAAAGGGTAGGTAGTTGGGGTTTGACCTGGAGGGTTTGTGTCAGTTTGTTGAGATTAGGGGAGGATGCCCAGGGCAGAGCTTTCAGATGGGTGTTGCTAATTTGTGGACCAGTAAGTGAGGGAGAGGTATCCACCCTGGACGTGGGGAGCCAGCTTGAACTAAGTAAATGAAGGAAGAAGAAACATTTTCCTGGAAAAGCTTTGGCCTTGAGGTGAGTCTCCATACATCAGCTTGGCTCTTGCATCACTGGCTTTCTGACTACAATGCTGTGAGCAGCTCTCCAGACTCTGCTAAGTGCTTCCACATTTGCCAGCTGCCCATCAAGAGACTCTGGGAGACCTCTGAATCTGTGAGCTAAAATACACTGTTCCTCTCTTTAAGTTGTGGATGTTGGGCATTCTGTCACAGCAACAAAAAGTAATGAAGACAGCTCATAATGTAAAATATGCCTAATTGTTTTTCATGCCTCCTTTATCCAATTATGACTGGCCAGCTAGCTGCAACAAGGCCCACGGAAGAAAAAGTAAGGTCATTACATGAATAAATACTTCCAGGGAGTGCCTCAATAAATTTTTAAAAAAACGTTAATTACTTAAAAGGTAAATAATGTAACATTGGCAACCCGGAATTAAAATTCCATTTCAGAAGCATTTCCATTCAATAATCTTTGAATACTCTTTCCTCCCTAAAATACTGTCCTACTAAAGTCCAGATTGTAATTCAACCCAATGTGTTGTACACCATTACTTTTTATTTAAAGAAAAAAAAAATCCAATTTGGCATTTGAGTCCTTGCTACTCCTGCCTTACTGATCTTTTAATTTCAACATATTAAAGCACTAGAAGAATTAAGAGAGAAGGATCTCGGCTTCCCAGGAAACTACTCTACTGTCACCAGAAGGAAAATGCCACTCTAATGGGATGAAAAACAATGTAGCTTCTACCACGAGCTTGTACACAAGGTATTCTAGCTACTCTTCTTCAGCTTTTGCTGTTACAAAGATCTACCCTTCAATCACAGGAACCCAACTCAAATGATGTGAGTCAAATTTCCAAACAGATGCTAGGATTTTGTGCGTGCCCAAAAGGCAACACAACACTTTTGAACCGTATTATTTAATTAATCTTCACGCACACATTTCCTTCAGCAATCTTCATGAATAGAGGCAATTTTTGTTATCTCAGGCAATTGTCAAGCATATTTTTGATATCATTTAAGCTGATGCAGTAAACTGTCTCCAAAAAAAACTCTTGTCAAAATCCAAATGACACTGGCTTCAGTACAATGAGAAAATGAGAGAAACAGAGTGTACTCTGAAATCACATTAACACAGACTCATTAATTACTGTACTGCTAACAAATGTTCCTGATTTCAGCATGCATTTCCAAACCATAACCCTTCACCCTTCTGTATATGGTACTTTCCAAAACTATTCATACCTACATGGGTAATAAACATACACATCTATTAATATAACAACTGAGAACACATTTTGAAATAAAGACTCAGATTCTGAGCTCTGAGTGAAAATCCACAGCCATCTGGGGCATACCTTCCTGGCAGGAGCAGCAGGAGGGAGAACTGGTCCTGGCAACAGTCAAAAGCCATCCAAAAACCAGCGCGAAGCCTACGACAGCCCTCTCCAAGTTCCATGTGAGACAAGCAGGCGCTGAGGATGACATCAGGGAAGTACAGAGTGTTTTCTGTGCCTCCCCAGATGTCCTGGCAGGAGACGGGCTTTTCCCAATCTAAGGGAAAAATCAGCCAGGAAATGTGTCTCAGCTGACAGCCCCAGATCACAACTTCTGAGCAGTGACAGAAAAGTGACTGATGCCTCTCTCTGCAATGCTGTGGGGGTTAGAAGCACCTCATCGCACCATTCTAAATACAGACATTCTAGGGGCAGAGTAGAGATGAGCCCCCATAGGCAAGGTGAGGCCATCATGTGGAACAAAATCCCCTGGACTGGAACTCGAAGACCTGCTGTCTATACCTGGCTTTGGGCATGCCACTGAACTTTTGCACCTGTGATGCCTTTTATAAATGTTAAGAGAGTTACACCTATCCTCACCATATGAACTTATCAAGAATTTGATGAGGCTATGCATATAAGAATTCACAGTAAATGGTAAAGTCCTAAACAATGGTGATTTATTTTATGGAGGAGTGTACCCCTTAAGGTAGATGTAGGTAGCCAGGGGCAGTCACAGAGCTTCACAACAACCAGTTAAAATGTGGCAGTTTAAGTACATGACGCTGGTGTTGGGATGAGGTGCACTGATCTGGGTCAGGAGTGTCATCCAAGAGCTGGGAGTGGGCTTGGGCGCATGAAGTGCGACACTTCCACGGCAGTAGCAGTTGAAACATACACTACGAGATTTCGGTTTTGGAGAAAGAACACGGATGTTAAACATAACAATAAATTAGCAATGAGTATCTCATGAGCTACTATTAGAATAAACCCCATCATCGCCCAACCTCCGGAGCCCTCCACTAGCAAACATATTTAACCCCATTATCTTCTAGGACCTTTTCCTGCTCTCTGTCTCAAATTCAGACCCCACTTGCTAATGCCAGGCTCCTGTCTCTTCGTGTTTTTCACTTCTTCACAGCTGCTCAAGTGGCTCTATGCTATCATGTGGATTCCTGGCTTCTAAACCTCCACGATCCCTGGCCATCTGACGTCAACTGTCTCAGCACGTCCAGGCCACATAGGTAGACACCTCAGCCTGTTCCCACCAGCTTTCCCCTATTTCTGCTCTATCCACTAACCCTCCCAGGTCCTCTCCAAACCTAGCTGACCTCACATGTTACTTTCTGTTTTCCTGGGTTAAACTGTAATCCCAGCAATAGCTACTAATCACTGACTTCCACTGAATTCCTTGAGAGCTCCGTTTCCCTATTTTGTTCACCCAGACCAGCGCAAAACACCCTTATATATTTTAAATAAACTGGCAATATTTGGAAACTCTATACCCCTTTCTATTACTCTCTACCTGCCTACCCACTCACTACACTTCTTACTCTCCATCATTACATCGTCTTTGCCTTCTTGTTCCCCAAATGAAAATAGTGTCCAGACTCTAAGCTCTGCTCTACTCTTTTTCCAAGACAGATCAGTTCCTACCACAAATAAAGGAGAGTATCAAGCCATTTTAATCATTCTCTCTAGGATATAAATCCAAGGCTCCTGTCAAGATACCCATAACTTGTACCTTGCCCTCAAGAGGGGACGCTTTACGGAGAGAGAGAGAGACAAAGGTCAGACAGGAATCTGACCCTCCCCATGGGGATAGCTGAACCTTAAGTAGGACTGACAGTCAAGCCTTTGCTACCAGACACAGTCATCATCGTGTCCTACATTGGTGACAAAGAGGCTTCTCTTCTCGGGGATCACTACTAGCATTTAAAAGACCAGGTTCTCTGGGCCCTGAGAGCTTTACACCATTAAAGGCACTAGGTGCCCTTCCTTTGAGACAGTCTTCCAAGTCAAAGAGAAAGGTTTGCTTTAGCACTTCATTCCGAATGGAGAAAACTAACCTACACCTCTGAGACCTAGCTCCCACTTGCCCGTTTTACCCAAGTGTGTCATTACTGAGTTCACCTGACAACTGGGTTTCACCTTAAGTCCTGCCACGTGCCAAGAGCCACATCACCTCCACAGATTCCCTTTACCCCCATGTGGCCAGAGCAGTTGAAAAATGACACCTGTTTTCTCCCCAGAGGCCTGGCATTTCTTTTCTCTATCTTCAGGATCCCTTAAACTACTGGAGTTCAAAGCTAAGCAATCTCTGAGCACTAGGACCAACCTGGGATCAAGTATGAAACATCCATCATTTTCTTCATGCTATAGGCTCCAGTTTCTTGAAGACCTAAGTTTTTTATCTTACATTTCACAGTGAAAAAAAGCTTAGATCCTTCTTTATAGCTGGTACTATAGACTCCTGGGCATTCTTAAACTTACTCCCTCTGGAGAAAGACAAGTTCTTTACTAGTGTGCCATGTGACCTTACGAATACCTCGCCAAGCACATAAAACTAATACAAATAACAGAAGGAACCAATTTTGGGTATGGCCTTACTTAGTTCACACAGGAGTTGGGCTACAATTTTATAGAAAATGAGGCACTTGTGGACAATTAAGTATTTAAATATCCATAAATCTCCCTGTCAAGATTTTGTAATGTCCAGTAAAAAAAAAATTACAATTATAAATTAAATTCTGCAAGACTGAATTCTGAGATGAGTGTAGACAATCACAACAACCTGTTGAGACATCATAAGAATTCCCCTGCACATGTGATTAAGAGGATGTTCCTGTGTTTCCTTTAGTACTGAGGCAATCAGATGGTGTCATCTAATTTTAGTGAAAAAAAAAGAATGCCTTTGGTGAAAATTCTTGAGTCATATTCCATCATATGTATTTGAAAATGTGGATTCTGAGGACTTGCTTTCAGCCTTCAGGACAATTACACTCACAGAGATGTTTCTCTTGGAGAAACTTTATCATTTTCCAAGAGGAAAGAGAATGAAATATTTCCACATCTATCTCTATGCATTATATCTGCTCAGTGATCTTTCACTGAGCTCCCAATCTGCCACTCTGCAAAAGTCCTTCCTTAAAGCCACCGTAAGGCATGAGCTTCTAACCCATGCTGATTCAAATGATGACATCTTATTGTAGAAATCTGAGCACCTCACAGTGAGGGGATCTACACATCAGTCACTGAGGGCCACTGCCAGCTTCTGTCACAAGGAGATTAATACAACCCAGTCCCAGCCATGAACACTGCCCTAGCAAGTTATGGGGGTTTGCTACCACTATCAGAGCTACAGGAGGACTCTGTGCAGAGTCACCCCACCTGTTTCTGACATCAGACACATGAGGTCAGAGCCTTTCAGCTGCTAGTACCAATAGATAAGCTCCAATGAGCAGTTTGCCCTTTGGCTGCTTTCCATACAACATGAATTCAAGTCTAAAGCTCATCTGCTTACTAGGCTTCATATACCTCACGTGTGCAGTGTAATATGGAGCCTCTCACAACTTCAGTCACTATGAAGAACCATAAAACTAAGAGCCCCTCAATACCACTAACTTGATAAGGACCCAAGTAAGAAGCAGAAGGACTACATACTAAACAAAACGTTTTACAACTTCTTAGAAGGAAATCTGCAAGTGGATACCTCAATTGTTCTGACACTATGAATTTGGTATCATCCAATTTGTAGGTGATTTTGAAGTTTTCTCTTTTTTTCTTTTTGCAATACTGGTGTACCTGTACCTAGGGGAAAAAAAGGAAAATTAAGTATCATGGTACCTTCATGTTGTGGTCTAGTTTTGGTATTTGTGTGGCTCTCTTAAGCCCCTTACATAACAGAAACC
Organism: Ctenodactylus gundi; assembly: GCA_004027205.1. Taxonomy (NCBI): domain Eukaryota; kingdom Metazoa; phylum Chordata; class Mammalia; order Rodentia; family Ctenodactylidae; genus Ctenodactylus; species Ctenodactylus gundi. The sequence continues at coordinate 51,697 of PVKB01006072.1, read as the reverse complement.
CTAGTGTAACATCATTGCTGTTGTTATTGCTGTTGTTGTTGTTCCAGAATTGAACCCTGGGCCTTCATATACTTTACGACTGAGTTTCACTCACAGTCACAGGTCACATGGTAACCAGGAAACACCATCAGCTGCTCTAAACCAAGATGATACACCAACCAGGCATACTACAGTCACATGTCTCCACAGAAACCAACTATCCGGTGGAGTCTGCTCCCAGTACAGGCGTCTGCTTTAGCAAGACTTCACTCCAGCCAAGATTTTGCTCTAACTTGGGTTCCCCACCATCATATACTCGCATGATTAGATCTCACACTTTGGAGTTTCAGTCTGGAGGGTTAGAAAAGCCTATACACGCAGAAAGAATGATGGTGGGGGTACACGAGAGGGGAAGGTCTAGGAGGAAAGATTTGTATATGTAGTTATAATAACACCAAAGCAAATTCCATGCTAAGCTCTGCCAAAAAGAACAATTACTGTTGTCCATCACCACGCAACCTTGAAATTATATTCTCTTCTCCAAACAGAAGCACTCATCAGATTATCCAAATGAGGTTATCCCGCCTCAACTCAAATAGTTCTTACATGGAATAAGCACAGTGCAATCAACAGACAGGCAGCTATTTCCCTCCCACACAAACTATAATCTTCTGTGAAATATATTTTTAATGAAGAATACATAACCCTCCTACATGTTTGGCTCTGCCCTCACACTCCTCTGCAGAAAAGCATACATATATTTTAAATAAAGGGGAAAGAGTTTATAGCTTCTAATAACATCCCCCACGAGGTAGGACAGAGAAGAATGGAGGTATGTGAACTCACCCCCTAATGTATACTCTTACATAATGTTACTCAGGGAAGCAAAGCCAGTTACCAATGCTTCCTGGGGAATAGTACAAAGAAATAAACACAAACAATGGATCTCACCCATATTTTAATGACTTCTAAGCGGATGCATTAAGAAGGGTTAATTCATTCAACTATTAATGACTCAAAATTCAGAACTCTGAATTTCAATCTTTCACAAATTTCAAACTATAAACTGCTGGTCGTGAGTCATCCAACTTATTCAAGAAGCAAGTCTTCAAAAGGAAAGAAAAATGGTTTTTGTAGGTAAGGTGTACAGTGACACTCATTTTTCTTCCTCCTTTAGTCATCTGAATATTAGATGTCTAAAACTGAAACAATACGACTTGACAGGTGGTAGGTTTTTATCATTAGAAGAGCTAATTTGAAATGAGACTATAAAAATGTCCATGCCTACTTAATGGAACTGTATGAAGCAAAACAGAAAGAAAGATGATTTTCCACTAGTGTTTCCTCACCTCACACATCTGTTTAGGGGGACTAGTCCCAAAAAATCTTCCAGTTTGATAAGATTAAGAAATCACTGCATACCGCCTATCTATACCAATCAAAATGGGGGAGGAGAGAAAAAAACAGTTGCAGTTACCAAGTAATTGTGGTAATATGTTACCTTGAGAGAATATGCTTCTTTTGAGGGGGAAATAAAATTGGTAAATAAATGAGCAGGAATGAACCTGATAAGTCAAAATCAGTGTATTTTTTTCATGATAAAGAAATCCTTAATCAGAAAAACAATTTTGCCTAAGTGAGTAAATGACATAACTGCATTACACTTTTAAAAAAAAAGTGTTCTAATTTTGTCTCATAGTCTTTTTTTTAAATCAATGAAAAGATAGTCTGTAAGTCCCCTGCAACCTAGAATCCCCTGACGCCCACAGGACTTTGCTTCATCTGCACAGAACTCTGTCTCTCTTAACTACACAGGGTCTACAGAGAAAAAGGGAGCGGAGAGAGAGGAGGAGGCAAAAAGACAGACCGAGGGAAAGTTTGGGAGAAGGCAAACCCAGTTGCTAACACACTGGGGGCAGCCTCACGCCGTTCAGGAACCTTGAACGAGTTTTTTTAAAAAGAAGCGGGGAAAGCAAAGAAAATGAGAAAACATTTTCACGCATTAGACCTAATTCATTTCCTCCCACACAAACAAATGCACTCTTCTCCCCAGAGCATGTCAAATAAAGAGCAGGTTAACTTCTAAAAAAAAAAAAAAAAAAAATCTACAGATATATACCCAAGTATAGCTAGATTAAAAACAATACTAAATTCCTATCTCTGTGATTGCTGAATACTTTGAATCTAAAACCTCTACTGTTATTCACGTTGCTAACAGTCCATTTGTTCATGGATCAATTGAGCTGATTTGAAAAACAAAAAAACCTTAACTCATTACAGAGCCTGCGCTTCTCTGGCCAACCCTTGGCCGCTTAGGGCAAAATTCCGACTGTCCACTTTCGAGGTCCAGGAAATACACATCTCCCCACATGCAGCCCCAGGAGAGGGCTCAGGAACCAGCTGAGCCAGGACTGTCGCTGTTCACAAAAGGAATTCCCCTCCCTTCCCCTGCTTATTCCGCCCTCCCCTTTCTTCTACTGTCCCTCCCCCGTCATCGCTGGCGAATAATATCCCTTGCTACCTGCCATGATCAACACCGTGAGCCCCTGTCTTCAAGCATGCAGAGAATTTAACAGCCTGGAAGTTCCTGTTGTCCATTCGCTGAGGTCACAGATAAAGCTAAACAACAGCCGTGGTTCCCATCAATCACAAGTCACTCACTGATAAAATGTATGGTAGGAGACCTGATGTAAGCGAGTCACCAGAGAAAATACCCACTGATGACGCATATCCAGGCATAAAAATAGTTGCAGGGCCCTCAAAGGGATTATTCAACAGCCTACATTTAGACTTTCTTATGAGACCTGAAGTCAACGTGCTGCAGTTAGGTGGCTGCATAGAGTAAAAGTTTAAGCTCCTCAACAGACATAACCACAAATATAGCTGGCATAAATAAGCTCTTGCAATAACAAGCTGCTTATCAGCAAATTTTAGTACAACCTTGTAAGCATTACACCGTATAAAAACTGCCACACACTCTTATAATTCCCTCATGCTGCTCCTGATGTAATGATTCCTCTTTTCAACGCATGGTCTCCAAACATTAATACTTAATCAGTCTAAAGAAATACAGCCACAGGTGCTTTCCATATTAACGTTAGGACCATAACACAAATTGCAGCTCTGCATCTAAGTTTTTCTTAAATATGTTTTTGAGTAAAGCTGAATTATAAGCTTCACCAAACAAACTGACATTTTGCCCACTGTCTTTGCAGTTAGGTTTTCCCTGAAGTAGATGGATCGTTTATAAAAATAATCACCACGTGTGCTTCATACATCTACTACACAGATACGGAACCTTATGCACTGTAGGCATGACGGTGTGACGAATGAATGAATGAATGAAGGGGCAGGATAATCACTGAAGTGTTCTAAATATTTCAATTGGGTGAGTGACAAAGAAGGTGTTAAGCAAGCCTAAAGTCTGGGATTGTTGGGGTTTTTTTCCATTTTATGAGAAGGAATATAACTTCTTACATGACAATTTTAATAGTTTTCAAGTCATCTGTTCTCTTTTTCCTCCCACTCAAACATATGCACTGCTACCCTGCAAAATGGGTCCTTCACAGAACTTTCAGATCAGAAAACGCTGGATTTTAGCACATTTTTCTATTTGAATATCTAAAAACACTCCCTTCCCAGTGTGCGCTAAGCCAATGCACTGACACAACGAGCAATGAAGGCAACTGGCTACAACAGAACCCAGAATTCTGTCTCAGAACCTGAACACTCTCCTGCTTGCAGAGTTCTACTTGATAGCTGTAACTACCAAGCCTTTCCTAGGAACGGACTGGCTTTCACTGTTACCCGGTTAATTATCAGCCACTGCATATTTCTCTGTGATGGCGTTAATCTCAGGCCTTCATGTTATTAAATTGCCCTACCTACCACAACCGGTAAAAAGCCTCTTAGCAACATTGCTACAGCTCTTGACAATCTTATTCAGGGATAGAGGAAGTAGCTCTCCAGAAAGTTAACAAGGTAACAAGGGGATATTTTTCGTCCTGTACTGGTAGGTACTCACTCCATCATTTCCTCAAGTATGACAACAATGCTATAAATACAAGTGAAAATTATTTTTAGTACTGAGACTTCACAAAGTGCTCATGTTTCTCTCCTGCACATATGTGTCAACAGTATGCGGCCTAGTTTAAAGAATCTAAGCGGAAATGTTCACTAGTGCCCCCTAGTTGAGCAAGGCTGAAGCAATTTTGGAGTAGTGAATGTGTATGTCCACCATCATCACATGCATGTACACTGCAGTTCTACCATCAACTCAGCCATTAATTCCTGGCATAAAATGTGAGAAAAGGAAGTAAATTAAACCTAGAGTCTGTTTTGTTTCGTAAGGTGTCATTATTTGGTTTTCTTAATGAATAAAGAAAAATTGTTTAAAAACAGAAGATAAGATAATGAGACATACTCCACTTTGCCAAAGAAAAAGAATAAGGCTAGCATTAACCAGCTCAGAAACAAAGGAAAAAGAATGGTTTTACTAATTTAGTAGAAGCTCAAGATTTTTAAGTAGCTCAAAATCAGACAAGGCCCCCAAAAATAAAGCAATCAGGGCTCACCCCACTACATACTTTTGACAGCCTTCGACCAATGATGGTTTACGCTGCTCAAGTCTAAATTGAGATCCTCAGATAATTTTAAACCACTGCCAGTCTCCAATGCAGACAGTATTACCAACTGCACAAATATATCAATCCAGGGATCACAGACTGAGTTCCATTAAGAAGTCATTTCCATCCACACTCCTGCTTTTTGTAATTCCTACCCTATTAAACTTACTATTGGCAACACAAATTTTTTTTTGAAACTGGAATAGCCTCACCCTTGATTCGAAACTATTCTATCATTATGGTTATTAAATCTGAGATCATTTCCTTCAGCGTCTACAGTAATAAGGAGGTTAAACAAAGAACTGCCTTAAAATTAAATGACAAAATATGCTTTTTAGAGTGCAACTGCTTTTATTTTTGAAACAGCAAAAACAAACTGCTTGTTCACTAAATTTAAGATCAGATTATTTAATTATCGGTACAGAACTGGGGAAAGAGAAGAGGGCATGTATCCAATACAGTGAAGAGGCAAAGTAGAGGAAAAAAAATTTTTCAATATTAGGATCTCTAGAAGCCATATTTAAATTCATCCACCATGTCAGTAACAGAAGATGATAATAAATTGTTTTACATGTTTTAAGTATATCAAAAATGGGAAAATATGTACCCAGTGTGACACTGTCCTAGGCCCAGCCAATGATAGATAAAAGTCATTTAGACTGTGACCGTAATTCTCCTGTCTTTCCCCTCCCCCTATCATTGTTAGGGACTGAACTCAGGGCTTCCATGCTAGGCAAGCACTCTATATTATTGCGCAATACCTCCGCCCCTCTCTTCCCCCCTGGTGTCTCAGAACTATGGTCAAATTTTGGTTTATTCTTTCTTTGTTTTATTATATTCTTAAAATGTCTCATTGTTTAACAGGAGCCTTTGTCACTTGGCAAACAGTGGATATTTTACAGGCTGTTGTCAATTAAGTAATTATCATCACCTTTTTCTATCTCCCCCTTATGTCACACCTAATCTCCTGTGATAAAGCCAAACTTTCTGAAGGCACCCAAGGCGAGTAGTGAGCTACTCTCACATCCTCCGTAACCCTCACCTCCCAGATCTAATCATTATGACTAGCCAACTTTACCAAGTTTCCTCTCTTTGTCTGTCTTCTAACACCACTGCCATGTCCTTAATTTTCACTTTCAATACGTTTCTTCTCTTAGAGAAATACATTAATTAACCTAAACTCTTCTCTTCGTGACCAAACGTGAGTCTTATAAAACATAAATCTGACTATGGTATGCACTCCATTGAAAACTCTTCAGTAGTTCCCACTGCCACCAAAGTCCCAAATCAGAAATCATCCCACACTCATATTTATTCAATTTTGTGCCTGAATTCCCTGAAGTCAGAGATGGTCCTGTGTGGACTGCTGCTTCTCCCATTCCCAGGAAAGGGCCTGACGCCATGTAGAGCTAAAGCAGCCTGACAGGACACTGTACTGACAGGTTTAACTCCTGATACAGTCTTACTACAGCAGATAAAAAGAAAACATTCCAGCACAAAAGAGTATTCTCTGGAATCAAAGAAAGTGGGTTCAAATCACAGCCCTCACATAGCTCAGGCAATTATATAACCTCTCTCTGAAACCTACTTCTCAATCTACAAAATGGTGTTAAGATAAAATGGAATCAGACGCATCCTGTGCTTACTACTGTAGTGGCAATCGCCTCACCTACTGAGGCGGTCATCAACAAATGGCAGGCATCTATTACGTCACATGGAGACATACAACAAACTAATGTTGATTTCAGATGTGCAATTTTCTCACAAATGGAACATCAGAATTACCTACCGTGGCGCTGTCCACCACACACACATCTCTATATATTGGTACTTCCAGTACTACAGCAGCCACCAGTGATAGAGGCAACTGACACTTGAAACAGAGCTAGTTTGACTGGGAACTGATTTTTACATTTTTAACAAGCTTTAATTAAAGCTTGACTAGCTCTGTGAGACAGGTAGGGTTACTTCATTGGGCAGCACAGACCCATTTCAACTCTAACATGAATGGATCCCCCATTAGGGTCTTATCTTTTCCCTTTTTGCCCGAATCAGTTGTGTTCACAAGGATTCAAGTGTTAATATTCATTAGGGTCTACGTCTTCATTTGTTCATTCAATACCACCCCTTCTGTTAGAGAAATCAGACCTGAGTGCCTAAGGTAGTGGAAATGGCTCTACGTCTGTAAACCAAGCCCTCTGTCCAAAGAGATTTAGCCCCAGAAGCACAAGAAGATCACATGTCAGAGCTTCAACACAGGATACACCTCCAGTGAGCTCCTCTAAAATTGTGCATCTTTACAAAGTCAATACTGTACATCTCACATTTTACATGATCAAGTGTTAATGTATTTTCCCTGCATCTCCCTAAAACTGTAAATTCATTGAGAGTATGCTTCATGTTTTCTTGTACAAGTGTCTATTTTAAGTGACTACATGAATGAAACAAATGAAACTCACCACAACAGGGAAATGAATTAGAGTAACAAATGCACAGAATTTGGGAACAAATCCTAGCTCTATCCTTCAAATCTGAGCTCTACCGTTCATATTCTTTGAGGTCTGAAAAAATTATGTGACCTCGTAATAAGAACCAATACTTCAACTATTCTGCAATAATCAAATGAGAAAAACGAGATGTATAAATATCAGGGCAAATGGTTTAACTGAGAAGGCTTTCAAAATAACATTTAAATCTCTCCCTTTCACATTATTATAGAAAATAACCTATAAATATGAAGATTATCATACATAGGTCTTACTAATTTAGGTTAATGTCTATGGCGAAAGACCAATTTTAAAATAATTACAAGGTTGGTTACACTTCCCTTTCTATACTCCAATAAAAATACTCAGTTCATTACAGTCTTCAGCTGACACCAAAGTAAAACACTGCTGAAATGTGCTCATGTAAATTTGACCTGTCTCCTTAATTATATCATTCATTAAAATGCTTTATGGACAAGGATTGTGGCCTTACCAGTATTGATACCTATACACTTAAAGTCATCTTTCTGGCAAATCTGAGATAGGCAGAGAATTTAAATATTGCCGTTTTGCAGAAAAGTAAAGTAACAACAGAGTCAATAAGCAAAACCACCAGTCTACCACTCTCAGTCCCGAGCACATATCTTCACATTCCAGCAATTTGGCAGCCTTTCACATTTCCAAAAGAGAACCAGATTTTGTTCATGGGTTTCCACAAGAAGAATTTTAACAAAATATTAGCCATAACACTGTACCTCTCTATCCCATCATATAGGTATAGATACAATTTGGTATTAATATTAGTATATACTATTCTTTAAAGTGTTCTCATTTAGTAGATCCTTACAATGATGTATAAAGCAAATTGCTATGTAGTACAATCCTAATTTACAGATAAGAAAATTAGGGGTTGAGGTTCTTGAATCTTGGCTATGTTTCGCAGGACAGATATCTCTATGTACATGAGCTGTGGGTGCAGATCCATTTCCAACCAGCTGAGTGACTTGAGGTAAGTGCCCAACCTGAGTCTATCTTCCTTCTACATACTGTAACAGACTTCGAGACACTCACAGGGCACTTAGCTGTGAAAATTCTGTTATTAGGCAACTCTATTATCAAGTAGCAGTGCTGAGACAGGCCCCAGATGGTCAGGTCCTCGCTGGGTCTTTGTTCATTCTCACGCACTGTGACGCCTCTCCCTGTATCTCACTGTTTCTCCACAACCAAAAAACTGGATCTCATTAAGGACTTCGTTCTGTTGTTTGTTTGTTTATCTTTATAGAGCATTAAGCCCCATTTGTGCCCCATTTATTTCTTGATCCCCTGCTATGCCCAGCCAGCAAAAACATTCCTCTGCAAGAAAGTCCAGCCGAGACAGCGTGAGCAGGAATAGGGGTCCAGGGAGAGGGGTGTGTCCTCACATGACCTTTCTCACTGCGCTGCTACACTTTCACTTTGGGTACAGGAGATGCTCACTTGTTTGGGCAGGTGTTGCTATCTTTTTCATTTTCAGCTTTCAAAGAAATAACACAAAACCCAAGGGTGGTAGAAAAATGTACCCTAGGCTTATACCCAGGCCCCAAGACAGAATCATAATTACTTCAAAGTCATTTCAGTGGCCCAACCAAGTAATTTCCACCTTAAAGAATGGGACAAATCCAAAAGTCATGGCTGAAGGTTCCTGGCTAGAAGTGGGGACATAGAGGCAGAGGCGCTCTCTCTCTCTCTCTCTCTCTCTCTCTCTCTCTCTCTCTCTCTCTCTCCCTCTCTCTCTCTGCCCAGAGAAAGCTCTTCCTACATTCCCGCAGCAGTGCCATAGAAATAAGCAACCTGACCCCCTGAAGAGTCTATGGAGCCTGGCAGTAATCTGAGCTGCTCTAGGTTATTTTTGCTACAGCCAGTAGTCCTTAAAGGGACTGTGTTCTAAGCACACACACTGAGACAAAGGGTGTAAATCAGTGACAAGACAAATGTGACATACCTATCTTCATATCTTAAAAGGGGTTTACAGAAGCATAGAATGGAGATTGAGTAGCCCTCTTGGGGACCCCTTCTAGGTAGTAGAAACTTTTACTTTTCTGACCTTGTTTTCAAATAAAACTATCGTCTTTCAAATTAATAAATGCATATAAAATAAATGAGAAGATATGTGACAGAATATTTTAACTCCCCTTCAAAGTAATCAATTATTTATCCTGTCGTATAACATCACTGGCTTAAAATTCATGGAAATGCAAGTAACATGGAATTGTGCTGGTTTAAGAGGTGAGAAGACAACAGGCAACACCTGAGGTTCTGTCCTTAGTGCCAACCTGCTATTTAAGCAGAGGGTGAGAAGTGGGTATTCAAATTAGACACGGTGCCAGGACCAAGATCTATACTTATCATTCTACTTACATGCTTGCAGCCATCGTAAGAAGTAAAATTATTCCATTATTAAAAAAAAAATAGAGCTCAGCAAGACTTCATGACTTACTCAAAAGTTGCATGGCAGACAAATATAAGCCTCTTCCAATATTCTCCCCGGAAATGGCGCCAATTCCAAAAGCAAATACCCAATTCATAAAACAATTCTCATAAAACAATCGGTCTTTTCATTCTCAACCCCACATGCCTACGTTGGCCAAGGAAGAACAAGATCAATCCACCAGCAAGGAAAGTGAAATCCGGAGTCATAAACACCCTGGTTTGTAAACCTGCTCCACAGCAAACTTGCCTGGTGACCTTGGCCAAGTTACTTACACCCCCTGGCCTCAGTGGGAATAATGGTGGTGCCTATGGTATCAAGTTCTTTTAGAGATGAAATGATATCATCATACATGTAATGTACTTGATCTAAAGCCTGGCACAAAGAACACCCAGCGAAACAACTGCTAATACCAAGTGTGTAAGTATTCCTCTTCAGCAGGTATGGGATTCAATTTGCCTTGAAAAATGACAAAGTATAATCATAAAAAAATTCATGCCATAGCTAGCTGCTGTAGCTGTTGAGCAGGTGTTTTACAAACATCAACTTTGCCAGACAACTGATTCAACTCCCTTCTGCAGGTGAGGGAACAGTCTCTCACCCACGGGGAGCTTAGTAACTTGCCCAAATTTCCACCAGAAAGTGACAGAGCAGAGATCTTAACTCAGGGCTGACTTCAAAGCCTGTCTCTTTTCTCTTGGTTGAGAAATAGTTTGAAGAATTCCTTGGGGAGCTACAGGAACAGCCCTCAGGTCCAGTTCTATTCCATACTAGCTAATTGTGCCCTTAAGTCAGTCCTTTGACCTCTCCAACTCTCTTTCACCTGCCAGCTATGAATGTCTTTCTTTCAGTCTAATCTCTACAGTGAGTTAACCATCCACTATCCAGCTAAAGGTAATTCTAAAGGAGTAAAAGGTTCTCCATCATCCTATTAAAACTATTAGTTTTCTGAGTCTTCCTTTCTAAGATCTTCAGATATCTACCCATGCTGTATTACATAAATAACGCCAAAATCACATAAAAGGACAATATCTTACATAGTTCCTAGTGCATCTTTACAACTACAACGTCACCCCACTGCATCTTCCTCCCAGCTCAGCAGGACGATGTGAGCCTGTTTCTCAGGTGAAGAAATGAGACATGCATTGAGTCCGTTGCATAGGTTGGAATCTCATAAGTAGTAAACCATAGGTATCACTTCAACACCTGGGTTTTCTGGTATCTACATTCCATTCATTTTACTATCTGTAGCTCTAGGAAAATATCAACATTTTCCTTGTGTGAGCTACTTGTCTAATAATATATCAAGGAATTATTTATTATTAACATTTCTTTCTTCCCTACATGAACTTTCACCTGTCTTTAAAAATCTAGCTTCAATTAAGTTCTATGACTATCTCAGCATCGCCTAAATCCTACTAAAGGAAACCAAATCTTCCGAAGTTTGAAGAATCAAGGATAAAATCCATGTGTCCCTCATCATTTGCATAGCTGAGAGCACCTAAATGGACTGAGGAGTAGGTACTCCAGGATTTCAGTCGATAAGATCCAAGAGAACTATAACTATCCCTATTTTGAATAATCAGGTTTCTTTTCATTTAATACTTTTAACACAAATTGTATTTCAGAATAACATTAAGTATCCACATGTGCTTAGCAATTTCCCAAGCATTTTACCCTCACTAATTTATTCTGGAAAGTAATTCTATGGGTAGGCACTATTATTATTACTTTACATATGAATAATCTGAATCAAGTTAACTTGCCCATGATTGTAAAGCTAGTGAGTGACAGACAGTAATTTGAATCTAGTGACGCTGGTGTCTGTATAGCTCAATCAACTTCAGCTGAGGTTACCAAAGCAATGGATTACTATTTTCAGTGCTTTATTTTAGTGTACAAACTCATCACTCAGGTCCTTGCCTTAACCTTCATTATGCAAAACCACTTTATAGTACCAACTAATGGCTAATATGAGAGAAAAATCCTCAAGTGTCCATTTAGTAAAAAAAAGAAAATTATGAATAAATGTAAGAAATAAGCTAAAGCCTAAAATATGAATATTTTGATAAGTTATTTGCTTAACATGTTTGATAATTTTTCAGCCAACCTGTTGGGAAAGTAAGATTCACTGAGTCAACACAACAGGTTACTATAATCCATCTTGCCACATCACCTCGCAGTCACCTTCACACTCAAAGGGTTGTTCTGCATGGTCACAGGGACACCTAGCTTCTCAACTCCTTTCCTCCAGCAGCTCCTTCTCCTCTTCCTTCCATTCCTCTTCCACTCCTCCTGCCTCTTCCTCCCCCTCCACTAGATGACAGCTCAAAGCATTCAGTGAAAATGGCATTTGGCTATCACGTACGTATTCTTGGGAACACGACATCCTTTCTGTCTTCAGCCTCACATGAGTAACCTCTACTAGCACCAAAGCCATCGACAATGCTGGACAGGAATAAAGTTATGAAGTGGAAGGAAAAGGGTAAAGATCCTAATGAATAAGACACTTACCACTTGCCTAATCCCTGAACCTAGTGAAGATAACCATCAGTAATCAACCTTAAGTTTAAATAGAACAACAACAAAAACATCTAAGATTTAATGAAGGCTATCCTCAGAGTAACGAGGAGAGGGCGAGCATTCCATCTATCTCCTAGACCACGAAGGCACGTGGTTTTCGGACTGTTCTGTCATTTCTCGGGAGCCGAACAGGAAACTGTACACATGCACAGTAACCAAAATACATGAAGAATATTAAATATTTTTAAATTACAGTAAATGACACATTGCCATCAAGAACCCTCAAAATCCTCCCCCTATTTCAGACACATTGGTCCTGTTGTTTTTGCCACCTTATCACGCAGCTATGAAAGTCCTTTCGTAAGTCTTTACAAGGTATGATCACAAATACTGTGAATGCTGCTGTGGCGTGCCATCCAGGGGAAAGGCAGGCCTGTAAAAACATCACAATGCGTCCTCTTCCACCTTATCTACCAGAGCTGGCACCTGTGTGATTTCTGGTCTTCCTCAAAATCAAAATGACCACAAAAATTAAACAAATGGATTTAGGTCACCAAGGCAGCCACAATGGCACAACTAAAGACACGCACGAGAGATTTTCAGAAAGTGGTTAACAATGATATGTGTGTTTGAAGACAACGGAAGTACTCAGAAGGGAATTAATGACAGTATGTCTTTTACCACAAGAATTTTAAAATGTAAACAATCACTGGACTTAGCAATCATACCTCATATAAATAGCTACGTATGAAGAGTTGGTCTCTTCCGAATGAAAGTACTAAGCAAAAGATCACTGGGACCTGGTGAAGAGTAATTCTGAAGCACAGGGAGCAGAGAAACTTAATGCTTGGGAGTTGCCTGAGAGGCTGGGAACACATGAGCAGCAATCCGGAGGTCAGGAGTCACGCCACGGCCATTATGTCACTTGAGTAAAACTCAGGTCAGCAGATGATCAGTCTTCCCACAAAGGAGGAATTGGACTCTAGTGTTCCCCAACACCTACACTGGCCACAATTTAACAGCTCTTCTAAAATGAGACCAAAAAGCAGCCTCCAAACGCCCTCCCAGAGTCACCTAAAAAAGCTCTAACTGCACTGACTTTCCAAGAAGAAAGAGGGAGAAGTTTGTTCTTCTCTCAGTAGTACTCCTCCTGAACAGCTCCTCCCTGCTTCCTCGCTGAAGAGAAAGGGGTGCCAGGAGGTGGCTGCCGGAAAGGCTCATGTAAAAGACCAGAGGGCAGTTGACACAGGCTCTCATCAGGCCTCCCTGCACAAAGGCCTGATTATAACAAGCACATAAAAACACGTGGGCAAGACCTGAAAGGACGCGCTTTTACCATCCCCCCCCCACTCCCCACTCGAAGCTTTGAATGCATTTGTGTATACACACTCACTGACAAAGTGGGTTCTTGTTGCCATGGAGCTGAAACCTCTGTAGTTTAGAAGGCAAGATCACACTGATTTTATATTTTTTAAAGCAGGGGTTAAGAACTACTGCATAATATTAACTCCACTGGTATTTCAGATTTTCAGTTCTTTTCACAATCTATATGAACTTTGGTGGTTTTCGGGTTTTGTTTTTAACTTACTCTTTGTAAGATTCCTGCCATGGAAGCTGTTGGCAAACAGACGACCTGTAACATTCATTTGCCAAAACTTGGGCATATATATGATGTGTGAGGTTCTCCCACCCCTGCACTGTCTAACAGTGTTTATGGCCACGTCACACTGCAGAAGTGTATGAAAAACACAAAACATACACCATCTCGTATTTACACATAAAGCCTCTCAAATTCAGACATGAATTTGTTTTCTCAGACATGATAAACCTAGATATTATTTATACTCTGATATCTCCTTTTCTAAAAGACTTCAAAGATCAAATTCATTTCTGGAATACATGTGGAAATGCAGGTGTAATTCCGCAAGTTCCTCCTGGATTCCATTTCAAAGCCACCCTACTACTGGAGCTAAATAAAACAATCTTTACAACAAAACACATATTGATTTCCCAGTGCAAATTCGGTGTCTATACAGCCTCCTATTGGACTTTTCATCCCCATCAAAATAGCACATTTGGTTTCTTAAAAAAGTACAAAAGAATTAAAGAAAATAATTTTTATTTCCTACCTGGAAATCTGCTTTTGGTCCTAGTCACACGTTCTCATACTCTTGAATCTCAATTTCTCAGGTAAATTCACCAATCTGCTGACAAAAAGTTTTACATTGTAACTTCTCCTCCCACAGTGCACACACTAAAACATAACTATGAAAATGCCCTTTATGTTAACTAGAACCGTGCAACATGTAATCCATACGTTTAAAATAGGAGACTGTAGGTAGGTGAAGAAAGGAGAGGACAGGTAGGTGACACGCTGTACTGAACTCCACGTAATTCTACACTGCTCCCCAACATACAATTGTTTAAAAATTAGAAAATAGTTCGTGAATAACAAAAGCAAAAAATTTGGAACAGCACTGGATGGTAACACAAACAACGGAACCATGTCCATGAAAACAACCAGCCAATCAATGTAATATGTACACATTCCTTCCACTCAAGAGACAAACTGTAGCTTTCCTTTTGAGAACAAAATACAGAGGGCTGGAGGAGTAGCACAGCAGGTAAAGTGCTCGCCTAGAAGGCACAAGGCCCTGAGTTCAAACCCCAGCACTACATAAATGGAGCAGGGTGGTGTACCCCTGTAATCCCAGATCTCAAAAGAGGCTGAGGCTGAAGGATTACTGTGAGTTTGATGCCAGTCTGGGCTACAAAGTGAGTCCAGGAGCAGGCTAGACTACAGACAAGACCCTCACTCTAAGAAAGAAAGAAGGAAAGAAGAAAATAAAGAGAAAAAAAAAGAAAGAGGGAAGATAGAATAGAATACACAAATGGAAAACTGCTAATTTTATAGGCTCGGGCAGACTCTACCTTAACTAAGTGATTAGCATTAACAATACCAGTGGTAAAACATGTTGATGGGACATTTATTCTCCCAACAGAATGCTGGGAAATGGGCTCCACAACCCTGTGATACTCTGCACCAAACTCATAACCTCAGCCTACAAAATCCCTGGCCAATCCTCTTCAAAAATATCAATCCTATATGACACAAGTAGAGTATATGTACTTAATATAACATGCTATTATCAAATTCTATTTTATATTAAATATTTTAAGTAATTGATATTCAATGAACCTCTCAGGAAAATAAAATTCTTTAAATCTATGTTAACCAGCCTTTCAAACAAACTAGGCTTCATTAGTATTTTTGTTTTGACAATAATTTTTCCTCTTCTTTGGTTACAACACATTCAGAACACCTCTGTGCCTGTTAATATTAATTATCAACTTGAATGGATTAAAAAATTCCCGAGAGAGGTGACTAGACCACTGATGCTCATAGCTGAGTGGGCCCAGCTGGTTCCCAGCGCATGCTTTGGGAGGGTCCACCCCTCCCAGGGCCTCTTCCCCTGCCATGAAGTGGGAGGCCCTGTTTCACCAAGCCCCGTCACCATGGTGCCTCTGCTGTGGAGCAGGCTGACTCTAGACTGAAACTCCTGAAACTGTGATCTCACTGAACCTCTCTCCTCTTTTGAGTTGTGGTGTTGGGTGTTTTAACTCAGCAGAGAAAGCTAACCAATATAACCTCAGGGCAGCTTATTCAAATGTGCTACATTTCAGATTTTTCTTATCACGAACAATGTGCGTATATACCAACACACATATATGCATAATGACTAGCAACAAATGACTGCTACTGGTGACACTGGCAATTAGACAGACTTTTAATCACTTATTTCAATGGCACTACCACGCAAACGGTAAAAGGCACCCCACCTTCTAAGTGCCTCAGCAAGATGCCCCATGCTTCTAGAAGACATGCATGTCTAGTCGCCTGACTGACAGCATCTTAGAACGTGGCAAAGAACTGGTGAATAGAAATAAAAACTATGTATGACGAAACAGGTTGATAGCAGGGGTCAGAAGGGACAGAATATCTCAACTACTGAACTACTACAGCGACTCTGGGCCTATTAATGGGGTACTCTTGTCGCAAAAGTGGGAACAGTAAAGTAAACTGGGAACAGATCTTTTCTCTACCATTTTCTCCTTTAATTATAATTTAAGAATTATTGATTTGCAACACCTAATCACCCCGGCAGCACTCAAAACTTGGAGCCTATTAAACCATAACCACTGTCCTCTGATAAGCATAATCTCTCCCTAAAGACACTTGGATGATCTGAGAACAAAAATTTTCTTCAGGCCAGAGAGCACGTTCTCAATGACTCGGCCCTCACTTTAGATGGAATGCAGACTTTAAACCACTATTTCCCCTCTCAACAATGTCTCCTAGTAACAACAGTCATTTAGACACTCAAGAGCTTCTTGTCATGAGTAAATGTAATAAATTCTGAAATAAAACATAGGGCTTTGCTTCCACAGTATCACCTAGAGCCTTCACTTTTATAGACTCCCCATATACAGAGAAGTGGCTCAAGTGGTGTCCACTTGACTAATTCCGATTTCTGGAAGGGACAAAACAAAAACAAGAAATCACCACTATGGTCATACTCCTTTGGACTTTTTTTTCCTCTTGTACTGAAAACTGAACCCAGGGCCTTCCCGCTGAGCTGTACTCCCCAACTCCTTCCTGTTGTTTGAGACAGGTTCTTGCTAAGTTGTCCATACTGGGCTCAGACTTGTGATTCCCCTGCCTCACT
Source organism: Ctenodactylus gundi (assembly GCA_004027205.1). Taxonomy (NCBI): domain Eukaryota; kingdom Metazoa; phylum Chordata; class Mammalia; order Rodentia; family Ctenodactylidae; genus Ctenodactylus; species Ctenodactylus gundi. The sequence goes on along the minus strand of PVKB01006072.1, from coordinate 34,890 downwards.
GGACTGCTTTTTAAGAAGGTGTTATGCTTTCTCGGAGTCTCTCTCATCCATTTTGCACCCTTCTTTTGCTCTACTGATGATTAATAAAATAAAACAGAATCTAAAAAATATCTAAAACTGAAGTACATCTCGAGGCACCTCGCTTCCTGCAAGGATTTCTTAAGACCTCTTGTACAGGGAGTATCCTAGGAGTGATGAGGCATTTTGCTACATCTACAAGGAAACAGAGTGGAAGCATGGAGATGGGAAATGAAATGAAAAGGAGGCCCAAAATTGGACTAAATGGAGCAAGCTCACTCACTACAGACCACACATAAGAGAGAAATTTTATGTCAATTTAAAATTTGAACTTCTAAGAAGTTTTAGACTTAGAAACTCAAATTGCTCTTTCAACTAATATAAGAAAACTAAAAAAAACAGACAATTACAGAGATGAATTTAAGGACACACTCTACTTTTTTCATTCCATTTATTATATTGATCATCCCTGAGTAGGATTTACCTATCTTTCTGATGTACTTCTACTTTAAAATTTATTTCCATAAACCTAGTAATGAACATTTTGAAAACAATGCTAGAGAACAAAGATTACAATGTCATACATACGTTCATTTATTGCAGACTAGGTCTTTCCCAAGAAACCTGCTGTTTACATTGAACAATAGAACATCAAGCCTGAAAAGGCATATAAAGCTTATAAGAAAATATAGTAGGTGCAGATTTATAGATGAACGTGGTATTTCTTCCAAACACTCACACATACACGTATCACATACAAATTTCTCATCGGGATACTCAGGTCTAAATCCTAACTCCATATGGATATAGCGCAGAGACTCTTTCTGAATTGAAATAAGGCAACACAATGCAATGGATGCACAAGCAAAGTAGCTCTTTCTCTCTCCTCAAATGAAAAAGGACACGAGAACATCTCTACCAATACTAATGTTACAGCAAAAAGCCATAACCTACAGTACTTTATTATTTTTTATCCCAAAATTCACTCTCAGCCTAAGAGGATCAGACACTCAACAACCTCACATTATCATTTGTGGGCTTCTGTATCTGCTGGCTCAGGACAACCTAGGGTGGTAGGTTATAAGCTCACAAAACAAAGGTGACTCTTCTCCCTTTATGATTTATTAAAACCAACTGAATTATATTTTCTCAACTATATAGAAGAGTCTACCTACCATTTATAATATTTTGAAGTAATGAATTGTCTTCCCAAACTACTTAATGAAAAACAAACATCCATTAGCTTTTAAATTTTTCTCTTTCCTGTTATGGAATACTGACAGATACACTGAGCTCTCACCTCTAACTCAGAGTTGAGAAATACATTGCTGAACTCTCCATCAACACACCAAACACTTACCAGATAACTTAGCTTATTTTAAAATGATTTTAAAAGATCATTTAAGCTGATAAAAATTTAAAAAGATGATAAATTCTAAAAGTATATCTAATTTAGGCTCTCTTCTGAGCCTAGGAAGAAGAAATCCAAAAAAACAAGGCATAATTTGGATAATTAACAAGGGTTAATAAAAGGATTTTTTCAAATGGCTAGTTTGAAACCACATCTTTAAAATCATGTAGTTAAATTTTAAAATCAGGACACTGGAAAGCAGTTTCATAAATGCTCCAACGACATATGGAAAACCTGACTTCCAGATACAAGTGATTTTAAGGTTCTATATAAATATAAAATGTAAATATTTTGTTAACCTGGGGTTAAATGTATTTTACCCTCACCTCTTCCCCATCCCATCACTGGAAGTGAACCCAGAGCTTCTACACTGAGCTACGACACTAGCCCTTATTCATTTTCTTATTTTGACAGAGACTCCTTAAGTCACTCAATTACTCAGGCTGGGCTCAAACTTGTGCTTGTTCTGCCTCAGCCTCCCAGAGAGCTAGGACTACATGCCTGCACTCCTCAAAAGGCCTGAATGCATTTGTTCTTTTTCTTTTTTTAAGAGGTTTTGTTTTATTTTATCCCAAAATTACTCTTTTTATTAATATGTGTGGGTGATACATACTTACATTCAATTTGGGAAATTGTACATATACATATCACATGTATTCATTATTCTCACAAGTTCTTGCATACAATTAAGATATAAGCCTACATATATCCACATTTAATCTGTAAACATTATGTGGTTGATTAGATTATCTAAATATGACAAGTAACTGCTGATGATTAACCGCCCGCCACTGCTGGGCCACTTCATGATTCTAGAAGATACAATTCCAGAAAAATCCAATTCAGTTGACAGCAGATGAAGGAGCAACATAATTGCTGAAAATCAGAGGAATATAAGACCAATGATAATTGGAGAACTATCCTCTCTTTATAAGTGCAACTTTTAAATAAGTTCTAAAGCATTCATGAAAAACTACTCAGAAACATATAATCCAAATAAGACTAAGCTAAAATTGACAGATTTATAAAATAAACAAACACTTAAGTCATACTGACAAGTAGAGTAAGTACAACCAACAAGAAGTAGTATTTAGGACATATAAAGAGTTCACAGAAACTCGTATTTCAAGAACACATGGTAAATAAATTAGAAAAAGCATCACAAGTCAATTCAGAACAACTAATGAAATAAAGAAAACTATTTGTAAGACGCAAACCAAAGCAACCATGCAGTAAAAATTGTAACTTTGGCGTCGTTTTGAATAATGGAAAGCAATCTAAGAATCAGATGGGTATAACAAAAGTAATCATGCCCCTTGACAAAGAATCCCACACGGGAAAAAAAATGAACATTCAAAAATACAGAGGCTTTGGAAAATTGTTAACATTGGACTTGACCAAAATTTACAGCCATTAAAATAAAAAATGAAAATTGCAAAATGAAAATGTTAGCAATGGTTAATATTTTTGACAATAAGGGTTACCTCAGACCCCTGACTACAACTGAGTATATATGTCAGCAAATGCCACAATATACAGGGAAAATTTGGAAACGGAGTGATACCTTTTATAACGTGACAGGTTATGTGCTGTCCTCTAATGTGACATGGTATCGCTTATGTGACAAGTTAAAACCTTGACAAGGACAAATAAGTTGTATTAATGTGGTCAACTTCAAAATAAAAAACTCCCAAACATATCAATATGTACCTACCAAAAACAACGTCTGTCCCTCGGAAGAACTCGTTAACAGCCAGATCTCCAAAACCAAAGCAAGGGTCAAATTTTACATGACCTGAGACATGAGACGGGGAGCACCTATACAACATCCGTATCTTCTGAGACATCATTTCATGACGCCTTTTTAAAGGATTCTTCATTTTTAGCCTTTTCATTGTACCGCACCCATTATTTGTACAGGAGCTCAGTACACACCACCAAATCATGTTGCTTGAATACAGGCAGTTCTCAACTTACAAACACCTGACGAAAACCAAAAATAAAAGCAGCTGCTGCTGTCCCAGGGTTGTCCCCTCCTAACACCACCAGACAGGTCTTGCTGTTACCCCTGGTGAGAATCAGCTGTTGTGAAGAAATCCTAAACTTTTTAGAGAATTTGGGGGGAGAAAGATCAAAGCAATTAAAAGCAGGACCAGGCAGGAAACCAAACTAAGCCAGTGCCTAGCCTCAGCAGTTCTCAGTAAGCCTTGAATGTATTAATGAATTAATAAGTAGTTAGTTTCCATGTTTGCCCCTGTAATTTAAGCCTCATTATTTTGTCCCTATCTTGCTCCAACAGCCTATTAACAAGCCTCCTTCTTGGGCTCCTGATTCATGGAGCTGGAGTGAAAACCCAAAACAGATAGCTATTGGACAAGCTAGCCACTGGCCCGCTTGCCGCCACCGGGGAGAACCCTAGCCTAGGATTAACTCAGAAAGGTTTGTCTGCAAAAGCGCAAGCAGACAGCACAGGAAGCAGAGTCAAGACCAGGCACAAGTGGTGAAAGCTGAAAGCTTATTAATAAAAATGCCAAACGAAAAGCCAGGAAAATGAAGTCCTAACGTGATACAAATGCAGTAAGTATGGTATCAATATGCGGGTGTCCTTGAGTTGGTCTGGGGTAACCCTTGTGATCTCCCCAAGACCACTGATATGAGAAGTGTAACTTCCCTTTGAAGGCCTTTAAGATGTAGAACCATCTTGAACATAACTGAAACTCAGTAACTTCTCATTTCACCGTGAGTGCTAACCATGCATTCATCTTCTGACACTTCAAGTCACTCCTTTGCTGCAAATCACCTTCCTCGGTTCCTCTACCAATAGAATTCGAGAAATCACAGAAACTCAAAGTGGAAAAGGCTTCAAGGTCCGCTAGTCCAACTGTCGAGGTAAGAGCAGCACAACTTCAAATTCGTTCAAGATCCATGACAATGGATCCAGTAGCACATGGCTCTCTGCTCAGAACCTGCACCCTAAGTCCCTTGCTCTCATCACGCTAAGTAGAAGGTCGCTATTTTCACCACAGGATAAGTGAAGGGTGCTCTCAATAGTTTAGCAATATTCCAACTGCTGCACAGACACAGGACATGAACCTACCTTCATTTGTAGTATGATCCCCACCAGGAATGCCATCTCCCAATCCCATCTCTGCTTCCAAAGATGCCCACTATTCTTCAAGGCCCATGTCTTCCATAAAATCTTTCCTGGTCCCTACAACTGATCTTCATCTTTTTCTTTGAACTTTCACTGCACTTGGATCATGCCTCCGTTTTTGGATATTCTGTCTTCCAGTATGATGAGTTCGTTACCTTGTGTAAGACCTAGGTTTACATTCCAAGAAAGCAAGTGGCATGACATGCACCTTTTCTTCCATATAGCTCCTAGCCCACTGCCAACATGAGAGCCGGCTCTTAGATCATTGTTGGCTGCATTTTCTGACTGGGAAGGAAACAGGGATGATTCAGAAACCAGAAAAGTCTGAGGATATAGTTCTGACTTAAATGAAACAGCAATCTGAGGCCTACAGCCAAATTTTTATAACTTGGTGCCTTTGGGCCTGGTGGTTTGAGAGTAATGTTAAGTGGTAGGATGTTACTTTCAAAGACATACTTTACCCTATTTCAGAACTCTGCCTAAGATCAAATGTGTACCTATGGAAAAAAGCTTCCTCTCGCTTCTTCTTCCCCTGAGAAAAATAAACTCTGAGCTCTACAGGACTAATTAAAAGCAGTTTTGAAAGAAAGTGAAAAGCAACCAAGCCCAGTTTAACCTATCTTATACAATAATTTTTTTAAAATATTTTTTTAGCCAGCACACAGAAGTAGACTCCACTTCTCTGGGAGGCTGAGATAGGAATATGATTTAAGTCCAGGAGTTTGAGGTCAGCCTGGGCAACACAACAATACTCAACCTCCAAATATAAGTCAGCTAATTTTCCTTCTCCAGTTAACAAATGTATCCTAAAGGGCAAGCTTAAAGAACACAAATCTGAGACACTTGGAAAGCAGGTGTAACATTTTAGAAATATCTAAACATGATTTTTGTAGGCCCATGGACCTGCCTGTCACATAATGTATACTTTCTTAATTAGTATGCATGTTAAAATAGGTATTTTAATAGATATATCATGCTCCAGGGAAACTATTATGATCCATTAAAGGATAATTAGCCACATAAAATATGATTCAACATTAGCTATATAGAAAGAGACGTCTTCAAATTGGTATACACAGACTTACGTCTAAATATAGAAATGTATCTGAATATTTTGAGGGTTTTAAAATATGTTAATGTGGCATTCGAATGCTGTATACTGGTTGGTAGTTCAAAATACTTTAGTATGTAACTCCATATATAGGGCATCTATAACCTTAAAAATACATATCATGCATTTAAGATAATTTAAATATGAACAAGGCAGGGGAGAACATAGCACGTGAGAATAAATCATGTACTGAACATAAAATTAGCTTTCACATATCAGAAATTACATATATCTAAAATACAGAAAAAAACATAACGGCCTCTCTTTTTAATCAAACACTTCTCAGTGTCATTACCAGGAACACAGGTTACCATAGCAAAGCTATCTGTTGATGTATTGGTTCTGATTTGCCCGAAGAGCCTTACAAAGCTCCTCCCGTGAGTCAAATGACACCTTACGCCCAGGGAGCGCGCCAGGCACCAGAGCAGGCGCGGTCTCGGCCCGCGTCAACTTGGAGCGTACACCCCATCACCATGGCCAGCAGAGCCAGGCAGCGCGGCAACACCTTCACGCATCCCCGCGTTCCTGCAGCCTGCAGTCTTGACACACACCCCCGACATTTCTGTTCTCCCGTTTCTGATATCTATACTTCACCTATTTCCTCTTGCACTTCCAGACTGTCAGCTACTGCTTTCCAAGCGGCCTGTCATGTCTTCCCAGTGACAATATGCCCGTGAGCCTGCCATCCGCTGCTCTCTCCTCCCCACCATCCAATCATCAAGTCTGCTAAGCCGAACCTCGGGCTGGGGGTATAGCTCAGGGCTACAGCTACTGATCCACAGCAACACAATACAAAACACCACCACCACCACCACCACCAAGAGGCCTGAGCCACCAGCCCACAAGCAAGCTGAGCCAAGACCAAACAGGTGCTTTGTGAAACTGCACGAGAAAAACATTTTCTGCAGTAGTGATCCCTTCTTTCTGATGTGTTATTTTAATGTCCTACTGATCCCAGCATACATTTAATAAGATAATTTAAACAAATATTTTACCCATAAAAATTCCACCTCTTTTGCAGTTCGTTTCTTAAACATAAAAAAAAAACCCTACATATAATTCTTTTTAAAAGCACACCCTTACTGCCAGAAAGGCTCCAAGTGTTCTTTAGAAAAAGTATCTTAATTCATGGGCTACTATCTCCCAGACAGTGATCCTCAAGCCATCTGAATCAGAATTCCTGAATTTGCTTATTAAAAATCCAGGGTTTTGGCCTGTCTCAGTCTTACTGGATCCCATTTGAAAAGCCTGAGGATCTGAGATTCTTTAAAGTCCCATGGGAGACTGCCTGCTTGACACAGCGTGAAACCACTAATCTAAATAGCCAAATAGCACTTACTGAGGATGTGAGTCTGAGCTGCTGGGGCTTCACATCCTGCATTAACTACCACAGGGCAATATTCATTGTTGCCTTTCTCTGCAAAGCACTGAATAAGATTAGGTTTATAAAGCTCGAGAAAACAAAGTCAAAAGCCTGTCTCTGCCCAGGAAGATTCCACTCTAATCATGAAGACGAGGAAGGGACCTATGAGTAGAACTTAAAGGTGTACACAAACATTGCAGGAGTGTTGGGCACAGGAGAAGTACATCCACTGAGAGAGGCCAAGCCAGGAACCGAGCAGAACACAGCAAAGACTCACAATATAAGACTTCCAAAACAAGAAAAATTTAAAGAGATAGTTTCAAGTGCGTCTTGAAGAGATGTGGAGATTGCCAGAGGACATTTAAGACCAAGGAGAAAACGTGTGTAATCAGAACGTCTTGAAGGGTTATTAAAAAAAAAGCTTAGATGTTGGCTTGGGAAAACCACTCTTAAATGCAGCTTTCCCAAATATATGATCTTTTGAGGCAGAGAGTAGATATTGTACCCTCAGTTCATACATAAGTAAACTAAGAAGCACCTGAGACCCTTTGGGTGAGTTTCTATCATAGGGCACAAACAATTCTATCTTCTCTTTGTTCAGTGTGACATGTCCCCAGCACAAAGATCATTCATTCATTGTCTGTCCTACAAAACAGAAAGTCATCCAAAAAATAACGTATTTCTCCCTCTTGATATTTCAAGAAGCCAGGAGGAAGAAAGAGAAAGAGAAGTGTATGTGTGAGTGTGTGTGAGTGTGTGTGAGTGTGTGTGTGTGTGTGTGTGTGTGTGTGTGTGTGTGTGTGTGTGTGTCTGGTGCACAAGAATGAAACTGCCTAACTTAACTACCTTTCATTTCTTAATGGCTTGCTATTCCTTTGTGTCTGCATAGATGCTTCTGTATTAGGTATACTGGAAAGTAAAAGCCAATCAAAGTCTCTGATTTGTGATCAAGATAAGTATCTACGATCATAGTACTGGGTTAGTGATATGCATACTTTCGCTGTTTACCCAACATGTTTAAATGTACCTTAAAATTAACATTCAATAAAATTCAAGTCTGTTCTTCAGTTGCACTAGTCACATTTCAAGAGCACTAAAGGCACACATGGTTTGTGGCTACCTTACATGCAGCCAGTTATAGGATGAGCCCAGCATCAGAGAGCCACATGGAGAGCACTGTTCATAAATGTTGGTCTTTCTGGAAGCAGAACCACAGATCCCAACATGTATAACCATTGATATTTATATCTAATTGAAACTAACAAGACCAATCAAACTCTTATCCTTTCCTCCAAGTATTCCCTAGCCTCTCTAAGAAGTTCACGTCTTCTGTGTCAAAAATGCTTTAACCAATTTTGTTCACTCCACATTCACGGTTGTTTTCATCCTCACTACACTTCCATATTCCCTATATAAGGCCAGCCATGTCTGAGCACACCATCCCTGCCTAACATAGTACACCAAGTTCCATCAACTCATGGCATAATCTTGCCACTCAAAGATTACTAGGTAAAACCATTACTGATGGGAATATCCACAAAATACAAAGTTAGATATAAAAAGAAGATGGCATAATAATGTTTTGTGATTTTTTCCTATAAGCAACTGCTCAGATGGAAAATATTTTTCGTGATACAGTTTTAGAAGAAGAAATCAAGTTATTTTTGAAGTGGGTATGAAAATACATTTAGCAGAAATAAATCAGAAAAGCACTGGGCTATTATCTGTGCTATAGTCCTGTTACTGGCACACAGACTGGCTGATTAACCACTGCAGGATAATAAGGACAGTGCTCACAATGACCCATGGGAAGTGGTCTGCTGAGGTCAAAAAGCATGAATCAGACTGACTTTTTTACTCATGTAGTTACAGTACCCTCATACATCAAGCCATAGATCCAAACAAAAACTTTACTTTCACTCTGACAACTACTTCCAAACCAATTAAAAAGTAAATGTCCTTCATATTATCATTTCGATAATTTCAAAGTATTTGAAATGTGAGCAGTGTCTTATTTTCTTAAATAATCTATTTGCAAGGAAACCCCATTTATCAAAACATGCTAGATGTCCCTAGGAAGAAAAGCACAAAATAAAAGGAAAAGTGATCACACTGTACCTCCCAGCTTACTGTTGATGCCGGCAACATTATTACACTGTCCCATACTTCACTAGGCATGGAACTTCCTCACAAGCCTGGGAACCCAGAGATACCTACAGGGCCACCTCAGAGAAGGGAGAACTTCACAGGAAATGAAACCTAGCAACACGTTGACAGTAGCACTGATGACAACTGAAGAAGTCAGATAACGGCTAGGGGGCAGGGAGCCCAGTGTGGCCTCCAGAGGAAGTGAAATTTTCATTGGGGCTGAAGACACACCATTTTTCACGGGAAAAATCATCTACTCCTGCCCTAGTCACACCCTTACCTCCATCTCTTGGCTCAGCAGCACAGCCCTCCTTCCTTGCTAACATTTGAGACTGACGACAAGTAACAACCAAAAGCCGAATTCTGGAAATTCCCAGATCAGGTGCATCACTAGCCACACACTGCACATTTGCTCACTTCTGTCCCACTGAAACTTAACCGAAAACCTGGTCATATCAGAGCCAGGCCCTGAAACATCATCAGGCTCTCAGCATATGAAGAAGGGGCCTGAGATAAGCTCACAATGTGCAGTTCCAGCACAGGCAAAGAGTGCACTGTGCAAGGGCTACACACTGAGCTCTAGCACCAGCCCTTGGATGAAAATCTGGGCATCATTGTGGATCCATGTATAACCCAGGGGAGAAGCTTCACCTTTTCAGTTCTCGTTCTCTCTCTCTCTCTCTCTCTCTCTCTCTCTCTCTCTCTCTCTCTCTGTTTGGGATAGAACCCAGGGTCTCACAAATGCTATCCAAGTGCTTTACTACTGAGGCATGTCCCCAGTTCCATGTTTCCATTTTCTCCTCTGCCAGCCACAGTCACCATATGTCATTGAGTTTAAGTTGTCCACCAACACTTAAGACATGCATTTTTCATATTTTAATATTTCCCAAATCTGTGTCTATCAACAGCATCTTTCAATTAACTGCAAGTCTTCTATTTCTTCCTTTTCTTGCATCAAATCCCATCTTACAACTGAAGACATCTTACTGTCTATGAAATATGGTGAAAACTACATCATAAGGTTTCAGTAAAGATTACATTAGGTAGGTAAATAATAGCGGTTGGCCCTCAGTAAGCTAATTAATTATTATTAGTTACTACTATTGAATGTATTATTCTGAAAATACAAAACTGTAAGAAAAATCTTCATGTTTATCTATTACTTATATATTGAAACAAAAGCTGATACTAGGCACAGGGTTTTATGCCTATAATACCAGCTAATAGGGAGATGGAGGTAGGATTGCTTAACCCCATGGGTTCAAGGTCGGCCTGGGCAATACAGTGAAACCCTGTCTCAAGAAAGAAAGAGTTGGACTGGGCGTACAGTCCAGCAGTAGCTTAGCAAGCACAAGGCCCTGGGTTTGATTCTCTAGCACAATATAAGCTGGGCTTGGTGGTGCACACCTGTAATCTCAGAACTTGGGAGGCTGAGGCAGAAGGATTGCCGTGAGTTCAAGGCCAACCTGGGCTCCATAGTGAGTTCAGGACCAGTCTGAACTACAGATTGAGACCTTATCTAAGAGAGAGAGAGAGAGAGAGAGAAGAGAGGAAATAGAAAAAGAATGGTTGATACAAAAGTACTAAGGATTTGGTTAATTGTGTAATCAAAGTCTAACGTAACCCAGGCCTTGGCATGGGTGCTTGATACATTGTTTAGTTCTCAGAAAATAACTGCTGATAACTGCTGACTAAATCAACCGAATATACATCCCAGGCTTACAAATCAAGTGTTCCTTCTACATAAAAGGAAACCAGCAGGCACATGATTCTGTTATGCTAAATGACACAGAGCAGATTACAGCTTTTATTTTTTTGAGTCAGGGTCTCGCTCTGTAATCTAGAATGGTCCTGAACTCACTATGGATCCCAGGCTGGCCCCAAACTCGTGGCAATCCTCCTGACTCAGCCTCTAAGTGTTTATGTATACCCCCAAACTCTAGAATAGTACTTTCTAAAAACTATGAACACTTGTCCAGCTTAAGACCCTACAGGTCTTATCTTCTCATAATGCACTCTCTTAATTCTACTTTCCACAATTTTAAATTTTGAACACCATCATGGCCCAAGTCAAATTTCATCTCTACCAGAAAATGTTTGTCCCATTTTCTCCTCGCATTTGGCCTTCCAGTTATGCCTATCTGACACATTCACCTCAGTTACCATGAACACTGTATTTGGACCCAAACAAACTGGACAATACTGTCCACCTTCTATTAAAATACATAGAAAAATGAGAACGGTGTCTCAATTGTCACTACTGCCCTGAAGGCCTCACACAATAGTGAAATTCTCTTGGATTGAATTTGAGTTCTCCTGTTATGCATTGAATTGTGCTCCCCAGAAAAGATATATTGAAATCCTAACCCCAGTACCTCAGGATGAGACCTTATTTGGGAAAAGGGCCACAGCAGATGTAGTTAGGTAAGATGGGATCGTATTGTAGTGAGGGTGGCCCTTAATCCAACATGACCGATGTCCTTATAAGAAGACAGGGAGAATGCTACGTGGAGAAAGGGGCAGAAACTTGGGTGACGACAAACCAAGGGAATGCCAAGGATTGCCGTCTGTCACCGTGAGCTAAGAGTGGAGCCGTGAGACACATGCTACCGCACAGCCCCAAGAAGGAAGCAACCCTGCTGACACCACAATCTCAGATTTCCAGCCTCTAGAACTGAGATGTCAAATATCACCACCATGGCAGTCCTAGCAAATTATCTCTTCTCACACAGACCCCCTTTGCTATTGCACTTCTTTCTCCAAGCAACCTTTCCTAACCTTCTTGTGGCTTCACCCTCATGTTAGGACTACAAAGCTGGAATTCCTCCAGGGTCAGCGCCAAGACCCGTTCTCTTCTAGTACCCCATTTTCCCCTTTCCGTGCTCCAGTCCACCCTAATCCAAACACCATCGTTACACTGTGGCCTCCCGAATTCCTACCTCAATCAATCCTCTTCACTAGACATTTGTGTTCAACTAATTACTTGACACCAAACTACCTATCCACTTAGGTATTTCAAAGGCATTTTAAATTCAACGAATCCAAACACAAATGCACTGCTCTCTTAAATCAAGCTCTCCTTTCTGTGAACCCCACTGCAGACGATGGTACCTGTGCCCAATCAGATACCTACGACACACACCTAAGTTTCACTCATGGCTACTTCACTCTCCACACCAAACCCACCATCAAGTCCTGTCTCCTTCTCTTCCAAGACATCGAATGAATTTTGCAGATCATCCCCCCGCCCCACTTCTCTGCTTTGCACCTCCACTACTGTGGTTTAATTCACTTCAATGGATTAATCCAGTATGGTAAACCACTCCCTGGATTATGCAGCAGCCCCTTGGCTAGCTCCTGAGTCCCTGACCACTCTCCCCAGATCACAGGCACAACTTCTACAAGTTTCCATTCATATCAAGGTAAAGACTAAACTTACCATTTTTCATTCATATCGGAGTAAAGAGTAAAATCCTCAACTAGCTCTACAAGACCCAGTGCGGAGTGGCCCTGACAACTCTCCCACTTCACCCTCTTGCTCTTGGTGCTCTCACCTCAGCAGTGCCCCTTTAGGTCTTCAATCTGAACCACAATCCCACCAGACAATGGTACCTCTGCCCAATACCATATTCCCACGTATGCGCTGTGCCTTACCTTGGGGCATCCACCAGCTCCCTCACCAATTAACGCCTTCACACCAGTCAGTTTAAGCTCAGGATGTCCGTCCCACCGAAAATCTTCCGACTCAGTCAAAGGGGTGACACTTCCTATGCCGCTCTCTTCTAGGACCTCACTCGTTTCCACTATCATGCTGAAGCAAGGTTTGTGGTTATGTACCTGCATGATTAGGACTAGGGATGGATGCCCCGAATTTGCCTTCTGCTTGCTGTAGGCCCAGCTCTTCGATCAGTGTCCAGCACATAACACTCAACATATATTTGTAAAAAAGTTAATGAATAGTAAGCAATCATCATGTATGTGCCAAAATAAGTTATTTTAATAGTCTACCATGTTATAAGGCAAACTTTCTCGTGGGAAGACACAGCATTTTTAATTATCCAAAAGCTTCTACTGTAGCGCAATGGAAAATCAATAAATGTTATAGGCTATAATTCAGTGTACTATACCTTGATTTAAATACATTTCCCCTAATGTGATATTTATGGTTACATGACATTGATAGTTATACTGACATAAACAAGTATTAAATGTATGCTACTAAAACTTTCAAATCTGATTAACTGACAGTTTTTTCCTACTCTTGTCATCCAAATACAACTAAATAAAAGTGAAATGGCAACTTCACATGTGATGTACTATTGGCTTTGTCACTCTTCTCCAAGATCGTCAACCTACTTGATACAGGAACTAGAAAATTGTAATAATGAAAAAATGCATTTTTTCAGTTTTTGCTTTTGTTGTTTTGAGACAGGAACTCACTAAGTCGGTAAGTTGCCTAGGCTAGGCCCAAATATGAAATCCTCCTGCCTTGCCTCCCAAACCACTGGATTATAGGCCTGTGTCACCAGTCCCAGCTCAACTTACAAAATTTTAAAGAAAAATTTTGAGTGCGGATCTTGGTGCAGTGATTGGAAGGAAACACCAAGGACCACCTCTGCAGAAGTATGAGGGGCATCCAGAAAAACCTACATACACTGTAGATGCGGGTGAATTTCAAATTACCAAGTTTTATTCTCATTAAATAGTGATGATAGGAATGGAATACATCTTCTCCAAATGATAAGCAAATGTTAACAATTCACATTGTATTAAGTAAGAATCTTAGAAAAAACTCGAATGATATTTGTACCCCACAGTTGCCTCAAAACTTGGTAGAAGGAAATCCAAAACAAAGCCAGTAAAGGCAACAGCGAAGCATCCCCAAACAACCCAAACAAGCGTATCTGTGCAGTCGAGAAGCACATCCAACTTCTCAAGAAGCTTCACATGCCCTCTCAAAACCATGTTTTCCTATCATTTAGATAACACAATGTTAGTAATGAAACGACCACAGGTCCCTTCCCTTCTCAACCCATGTCTTCTGCCTCCTCCTGCTTTACCTTCCCATCTTTCCATAATTAAGCAAGCTCAGGGGTTAAGGCCTGCTGTAGCACCAGGGGAGGCTTTGTGGATGCAGATACATCTTCCTTCTGGCTGCCTCCTCTGGGCCGTGTACCCTGCTAGGTCGTTTGGATTCAGCCTGAAATACAGACGCTAAGAAGAGAAAGCAAGGGCAGCATCCACAGACCCGATGCCTCTCACTGCAGCGCGCAGACACTGCACTGGCTTTGCAACTCTGCAGGCCTGTGGTTCTTTCAGAATTGTCTCACAGACTCTCGCCCATGCGGTCATGCCCAGCTGACCTCCTCAGAACGTGATACCCTGAAGCACAGCTGTAAAAATAGAGCACTCTCTAACAACTTATTCACCAACGCACACAGAATGCTCTGAGTCTTGGAGAACTAGTTTGTTCATGTAATGACATAAATACACAATGGAATAAATGAATATAAAAGTCTTAAGCCATACATATGTATTTTCCCATGACCAAGCTATAAAAAAGCAAACTCTGTGACATACAGCTTCTAATCATTTAGGAAGTGCTGGTGGCATAAAAGCTGTTTAACTGAAAGACTCCAAAGTATTAGGTTAAATCACTCCCACTCTCCTTTAAAATATAAACATCTATAGTTAACACATTCATGCATTGCTTCTAAGTATAGAATGCCCTATAGATTACTTTCAAGTCATACAATTTAGATCAGTTTATTTTTTAAAGCACATTCTTCTTTGATTTAAAAGTCTAGCAGTTCCAAGTTTACCGATTTAGCGTGTTTTTCTATCAAGGTTTCTCATTCACTTACATTGGCACTTTTTTTCCCTCCATACTAGAGGTTGAACCCAGGGCTTTCAAAATGAGCTAAACTCCTAATGCCTTTTTATTTTTTATTTTGAGGCAAGTTCTCACTAAGTCAGTAAATTGCCTAGGCTGGGCTCCAACCTGTGATCCTTCGGCCTCAGCCTCCCAGAGTGCTGACATTACAACTGTACACAATCATACCAGACTCACATTGGTTTTCTTAATTCCAGTGTATTTCCAGTGTGTGGTTTTTTTATTTTAGGTCTATAAAAACACAAGCAAAAAGAACTCAAACATTGTTAAGTACACCTGAGGCAAGTCACCACAACTCTCTTAATTAATGAGACATAATCTAAATAACAAAAATAGAAGGATAATTTTAAGAAGTTCTATTAAATGCTCTTTATTGATATAAAATATCCTCTGCTTCCGCTTCCTATATGGTAAGAGTAGTTTTACTTCATCAGTTTTGGAGCTTTGTATTTTGATATTTGATTCATAATTGTACTATAAAAAAATTTAAGTCAACCTTAAAAGATTCTCACTGAACAGGTTCAGGAACACATTTTATCAGCAGAAACTCTCAAATCAAGAACTGTCTACTCATATGCCTATGCATAGCTAGATCTATGCCAACTTTCTCACAAGTGAGCCTTTATCTCCTCAGTCACACTGTTCTTGAAACGTGTGGAACGAAGCAATATATGATATGGAACTCAATCAGTCTTGAACTCAAATACAATAAATACAAATAAACTGCATGTTTAGGAGTTTAAGCCTATTAATCTTTTGGAAATAAGATATGGGGTATTAAGCAAGACTAGTAAACAGCCTTTAAAATACTGATAATTGCAATTTCACTTAGCTAAATACAAAAATACTCTGATGTGGATCTCACTCACCTCCTCAGACATGGACTTTTCTTGTATCCCATTAGTAAATTGAAAATTAATCTGTACCAACTCTATATTGGACACTGAGGGCAAAGAGCCAAGAATTGAAGCCCTCAAAAGAGGCAGATAATAAGCCCCAATTCAAACAATGTAACTACAGGAGTTACAAAACACTCTAGTGTGGGTAAAAACCAAGAATTATCTCAACTTTTCAAATGTATTTCTATAGTCAGAAAGTGAGTAGCTTCACTTTTCTGTGAGCCCGGCAAACATCTCCCTTACCAGTCATTTCATGTGCAAAGATAAGAACTGAGGCCCCAATCTGCGTAACTGCTATATAAGTCAACACTGTCACAGCCAAAATGAAACTCACAAACATAAAAATGTCTCATGTGTGGTAATCAGCTACCTATCTGTCACTTAGTTATCTTGGCAGATCCCAAGTGGTGGCTTCCAAAGATCATGAAACTCAGGGGTGGCCCTGGTCCAATCCTACATCACAATCCTGCACCACAAGTTCATTTGGAGATCTCCTCTAGTACATTAAGGTAACAGATTTATATTCCCAGTATTCAACCAACAACCAAGCTTCTATGACCCAGACCAGAGGGAAGAACTCAGCTAACAATCCTCCAACTATCAGGAAACTAATTCCCAAGATACTGTATACTTCAAGCAGCATTTATTTACACACTAGACTATTTGTAGTAACCGAAGAATAAACTTCCCTTAGAAAAACAAAAAGTACCTACCCCAACAAAAAGAAAAAAAAAAACTTTAAAACTCATATTTACTACTCTGGACAAAGAACGCATTAATTCACCTTTTCTCCCCTAGCTTGGTCCTTCATTCACCCATCAATTCAACAAATGTATATTGAGCTACAACAAAGAATCAGATTGACATAGCCGTGGACAAGTGAAAAGTCTGGGACTTGAATACAGACAGACTAGGCTTAAACTCTAGAGACACTAGCTGTGTGACCTTGGACAAAATACGCAAGCACTCCGGCCTTCAGATTTTTTATCTATAAACTAAGAATACAGCCTTTTTTCTTACGACAAAAAAGTTAAGGTATGAAAACTGAAAACGAGGATAATTAAAACAAGTTATTAGAAAAGTACCTAAAACTTCTTGGGTGAAGTTTGGGGAGTGACACTGTGATACTGGGGATGGAGCCCACAGCCTTCTATTCAGCTATATTCCCAACTCTTTTCCTAGTTTTTCTTTGGAGGTAGTATCTTGCTAAATTGCTAAACTGCTTGGCCAGGGCTCAAATTTGCCAGTCTCCTGCCTGGGCCTCTCGGTGCTAGAGCTATAGGCACACACCATAATATCAGGCTTCAACTACTTTTTAAATCATCATTACGAACTAAAAATTCCACCATCGGATCCTAAAGTGACCACAATAAATAAGGCTTGTTGTGCCCTATTGCTACTGAAGATTACAAAGGAGTAGAGCTACAAACTAATCTCAAACCAGTTCCTTATCCTAACCTGAAGTCAGAAACCTTGAAGTCTAATCAAATGCCTCCCTACATTTGCCAAAATTCACAGCTTCACTGGCACACACTAAATAGCAAATGACAGGTTAAGAAAGAAAGAAAGAAAGAAAGAAAGAAAGGCCTGCCACCGCCCAATTTCCAACACTTTCTGTACTTTTATCACTCAACTCTCCATGGTGTAGTTGGTACAGAAGCTCACAGCCTCAGCAAGGTAAAACACTTGACTCCACTCCGCAGACTCCTAGAGTGAGACTCTTTGTGAGCCTTCTGTCCCCTCTAGTTCATGTCTTCGTGATCTGGCCTCAGCTTATGTTCCCATTTCAGGATCTCCTGAATGTCTGTGAAACTCTGGCCACTCTGAGCTCCTTAGAGTTCCCCAAACACCCCATACATTCTCAAACCCTCACTGTGTTGCTCTGGGGGGCACCCCCATTTTTTCAAAGGCAGCTGAGGGAATGTTCCACTTCACCTTTCAAGGAGGTAGCTCAGGGTTCTTCAAGGCCACCATCTCACCTCCTGGTTCCCTTGGCTCGTGTCTGTATCCCACAAGAACCCAACTCTTGAATTACAAGCCAGCTCCTTCATTAGGCCACGATGTCTTTGAGACAGCAATGTAAGCTCTCAGTAAGTATCTGATCAATATAAATAACACAAGAAAGCAATCAAGAAGTCATTTTAATTTTTAAAGTAATAAGATTGAGAAGGGCCTAAGCTTCTTGTCTCTTTACCTCATTTACTGAGTGTTCACTAAAGACCAAGCACTTTACTTCATTTAATCCTTATAAGGTCTTGTTTAGGCATTATGCATCTCTTACAAAGAAGCTGAGACCACAAAAAAAAATGACACAGCATGCCCGAAGTCACACAAGTGACGAAGGCAGCACTAGATCCTGGGCAGGCTAGCTCTGAAGCCTACACACCTGATCAAACTTTTCTTTTTCTACTGTAAACCAGAGTAGGCGATGGTCTCAGACAAGCTCTCTATTAGATTCATGGGTCTTATACCCCTTAAATATAACTTAAAAGCAAAGAAAAAAAAAACATCTTGTCTATGCATAAGCATACAAATACATAGTATTCATCATTAAAACAAAATTGTTTTCACATAAATCCTATCTATTACCTAACCCACTATTATCAACAAATCAATATTTAGCAATAAATCAGTTAACTATCAATGATCAACACAGTAATAAAGAGAAATATTTCATGACTGAATACCTATTAAATATGAAATGAATAAATGGGAATAAAAGCGTAACTGAGGATACTAAAAAAAAAAAAAAAAAAAGATTAAAAGCCAGCCTGGTAGTGTAAGCCTTTAGTCAGAATTCTGGGAGACTGAGGTAGGAAGGTCATAATCCAAGCCCCGACTAGAGTACACTAGGCCCTTGCTTCAATCCCAGTATTAAAAAAAGGAAAAAAAAAAGGATGAAGTAGCAAGTTAATACTACGCATGGCAGTTTGGCAGTTTCCATTATGTTAGCAAATATCTCCTACGTTCTATGAGCATTTTTACTTTGCTCCATTCAACAAAGAGGCTAGCACTGAACACTTCAAAGGTGTCTTCCCTTTTTTGAAAACAAGTCATACACAATCCTGAACACTATTCTAGCTGAGAAGCTTCACTGGAGAGATTCCAAACTCTCAGCCTGGGCCCATTTTTCATTTAGCAGCACATCAGTGAATCACAGAACCTAAGCCTGACAATTGCGCCAATGTTTACGGGAGTAAAATCTAACTTCCTAAATTCCATTGTCAAAACACTTGTTTCGTCACAAATATTCACTGAATATCAAGATCAGCTACATAATTTATTTACAGGATCCAAGAAAAATGAAACTGGAGATCCTCTTGGTCACAGATTTAAAATTTCAGGACAGCAACAGTAGAGCATTGGACCTTCTGATCTCAGAACCCTTGTGACTGCTCAGGTCACGGGACCACAGAGAAGGCCAGCACTATCAGGTAGCTCATTAGGTGCTGAAGGTATAGCCAGAGTCTTTTAATGGATCACAATTAAATCCAATTTCAATTTGCAGAGAAACTCAAATGCGGCATCTAAGATCCTGTTCCCCAGCTAATGGCCAAATATACGGGTAAGCATTTAAAGAATCTGTGGATCTCAAACTGCTATTTAGAGCCTTTTGGGCTTAAGTACAAGTTAAAACTATTCAAATTTCAGGCCGGCTGCTCTTTAGCGTCCCTAAATGTCTTCTTTTGAAAATCAATAAGCTTTATAAAAATTTACTGTCATTAGATAAAAAGGGGGAGTTACAAATGATTAGAACAGTAAAGAATCAGGGTTGCAGTATTACTAACTAGCCCACTACTTTCTATATGGTTCAGTTGAAATTATGATAAATTACGTTTCATGTTTAACGTGCACTTAACATTCATTCACATCTCTTTTTTTTAAACTTAATAACGTCTCAGTTCTGTTCACTGTAAACCACTTGGCAGTAAGAGAATCCCAAAAGCATGGAAGGCCCAGGAACACAAAGCAGGATCTACAACATGAGTCTGGCAGATCCCTCCTTCACTGTTTTGCTCGGCACCTGTGCCCCAGCAGCTGCTCAGAGCAGGCCCTGGGAATGTCCCTGGCATTGGGAATTCAGGGAGAACGGAACAAACTGCCCTCCCTTGAGCAGTTCACTGAGAAAGGCAGACAGTGGACATCTGTTTCCTAAAAAAATTCTTTAAAAGGTATTTCAAATTACAATTCCAAGATATGATGACAGATTTTATTAATTCTAGGATAGTCCTCCAAGAAACACCACTTCTCAGATGACAATGGAAGATATTCCTCAACCCACCCTAGTCCAAACTGTAGTTCTGGTCACTACAAAAGCACAGCATTTTTCTGCAACACAAGAAGTAGCACGTATCCTCCAAAGCACGTGAATTTCAAACTCCCGTATGAGCCAATGGCAGCAATACTAAATGAAGTGTTGCAAAAATTCAGAGTGTACGCAGTCTGGAAGTGCTTCCCATGCAACAGTTTTTATACTACAGCATGTTAATCTCCTGGTGATTATGAGATTCAATTATTATGCCTAAGGATCCTACTTAGCACCTCCAACGAGATGATGCTTAAAAACTAGGGATTATTGTTAATACAAATCTGGAGTAATTGATCCTTATACCACTAAATAAACATTTTCATAATATCAGTGTTATAAATGGACAAGCTGGATTTAGAAGCAGTGAAATCTTACAGAAAGCAAATAGAGTGCCTGGGACCCAAACAGAACAGGAACACGAAAGTTAAAACTCATGTCCAATTGAATATAGTCTTCATGTTAAAAGAGGTACCATGTAAAAAAAAAATTAATCTTGCCTAGCACTAAGCAACGTTGAGGTAAGAGGATCACAAGCTAGAGCCATCTTGAGCAAGTTAGAGAACTTGCCTGAAATAAATAAATAAAGCTGCAGATATAGCTCACTGAAAGGCCCAGGGTTCAATTCACAGTACCAAAAAAATTAAAAAATTAAAAATTAATCTTGCATTTGAACCACAGTGCTTTTCATTCTACTAAACACATTTTTACTTTCATCATCCTATTTAGTTCTGAATCTGTTTCACTATTAAGAGTGTAGCAGGGTATATAGCTCAGTGGTGGAGGGCGTCCCACACACCCCAGGCCCTGGATGGGATCCCTAGCATCACGGAACAAACCAAATAAACAAAAAAGTATACTGGCGAATTACAGTAGAGCTTGCTTCTTTGACATAATCCCAACATGCTACAACTTTCCCCGGTTTATTACTTCCAGCTCTATTTTCTTAAGTGTGCCACTGTATCTGTAGCTACATTTTTTGTGCATTTCATAACCAAATAACTTTGCTAAGATAACAACTTGCATGGGGCTTAGATTTTTTTTAAAGTGAAACTTTGTATTATATTCTGTTAAAAGGGAAAAAACTCTTAGCCTTTTTAGAGACATAATTTCAATCCTCTATTCCAAATTAATGCTATATGACCTTAAAGTTCCTTATTGCATAAATCAGCTAGGTGTTTCACAAGAGGCATGACACTGTACGACACACACATCTAACAATCACGTGGGGGACTTTCTTTGATTATGTTTTTGTTTCGAGGGAAAATACTTAGGCAACACAAAAGCTTAGGTCAGTGGTTAGCTCCACGATTCAGTTAAATATAAACACAGTGTGCACTCCAATGTGGAAAATTTTCTAGGTTTACTAGCAGCTACTATATATTATTTTCATCTAGTGAGTCCTTCGCCTCCATCAAGTCTTTTGATATAAGAAACCTTAGCAGACCTCCCAGTGAACTTTGGCATTTGGGCTGGGTGGCCCAAGAACAATCTACCATTACAGAGCCTATTCATGAGTTAACCACGGAAACAACCACATAGCTCTCAGCTGATGCTCCCCTCTCTACCTCGCTTGCAAGGATTCACATTAATTAGATTATTCCTGCAAAACACTGATCCTAAAATACAACTTGTGGGATTTATGCAAGTGTAAACACTTATGAGAATACCTGGACCGATTTTCCTGTCTTCAACTGTTCTTAATCCTACGGCAGAAAACAGGACAGCATAAATCCATCTATAAATAGAGAAAAGTAGATGCAGGGCTGCCATTCTCTCGTAAGATTCGCAAAATGACTCATACTGTACTTGGTCAAAATCAAAACGCACCCTTTCAACCCAAGGAACGACTCAAACCCTGAGTAGCGAGACCGTTTTTTTCTGCTAAGAGCTCGGTCTTCATCGTCTGCGCCCACGATGTCGGTGCTTGGCACTGAACCCTGGAATCTGCGTTTTCCCAACCAAGTAGAGCGGGGTCGGCGGGGAGGGGTAAAGGGGCGCTTCCAGGCAGGGTGCGGGGAACACAAGGACGCCATCTGTGGCGACGGCAAGAGCGGCCGACTGGGCCCCGTGCGCTCAGCATTATTCAGCACTTCGGCCCGACACGGGCGTCCCCGCCCCGGGCTCGGGCCGCTGACTGGCCGCCCTGCCGGTCCGCGAGGTGCCGCAGGCGAGCTCCCGGGGCCGGTCGCCTCCCGATGCCCGGGCTTCACCGGCGCGGCTAGCCTCGCCACGGCTCGGCGGCCCCAGCGGCCCCGAAACTAGGTCTCGGCCGGCCGCCGGGTGAGGCGAGCCCCACTTTCTCCGGGCAGGAAGCGGGGAGGCCGAGAGCATTTCCTGTTGTGCAGCTGAAACCGGCGGAGACGTCACTGCCTTCGTACTCCCTCGGGTGTCAGCGGCCGGGCCGAAGTTCAGGCGCGGGCAGGGGGCGGGGCCGGCAGGGGCGGGGCCGGGCCGGCAGGGGCGGGGCCGGGCCGGCAGGGGCGGGGCTCCGCGCCGGGTCCTGGCGCGCGGCCGCGGACGCACCTGAGGCCGGCGGGCCCGCGGGGAGCTCACCTCCTGCCGGAGTGGGGACGCACGCGCTTCCTGGCGCTGGGAGGAAGCACTTTCCCGGCGCAAGCTTCTTAGCTGGATTTGGAACGTAATTTCCCTAAGGAAGACTCCACTTCCACTAGGATTGTTTTTTTTTTTTTTTAAAGCTTCAAAAGGGTGCATGGCTTTTAGACGTTGTTGCCGGAGTTGCCCCTTTTCTGTCTCCTCTTCCGTGCAGAATTCCTTAGGTAACCGTCAGATGGAAGACGGGAAGCACAGCGTCTC
Source organism: Ctenodactylus gundi (assembly GCA_004027205.1). Classification (NCBI taxonomy): domain Eukaryota; kingdom Metazoa; phylum Chordata; class Mammalia; order Rodentia; family Ctenodactylidae; genus Ctenodactylus; species Ctenodactylus gundi. Next base: position 11,770 of record PVKB01006072.1, on the reverse strand, counting down.
CGCTGCACACTCCATGGGGTCAAAGCAAGCAAGAAGAAAATACCCCAGAGGGGGTTCCAAAAGCATACTCTACGTGCTTCCATTATGAAAACACCTAGTACGCAACATGTAGACTTCGCTCATCTATGAAGACCCGATTTTATCACATCTCAACTAACAGAAAAAGAAAGCAGTCTCCTAAGAATCAGTTTTGCACTAACCCACATTAACAACAGAACGTTAGCCCAAGACACCTTAAAACAGAAATCAGCCATTCCGTTTTCTTTAAATGACAATTACTTTTTTTGTTTCCTTTATCCTAAATTTCTTACCTTCCATTTAATTTAAAACGATAAATCTTTTGGACTGTCAGTGGTTTCAGATTAATAGCAGGTAAAAGACCATAAGGTGCTGTATGATCATTGTAAAATAAAAAAACCAAAACAGCTTAATTTCAGTTTGTTCGTGGGATAGATTGTTGATTAGAAGACAAATTTTATATACTGTTCTCATAGTGAACTAGAATACAGATACTATGTTGTGCCAACATATATAACATCGGAACTAAGCATTATTTCACAACAGGATATGACGAAATATTTATGGTTCTACATAAATTGTAAACTATGGACTTTGGGCGATCATGATGTGTCAATACAAGTTCCTGAATCTTAGTGAATGCGCCACCCGGGTGCAAGATGTTGCCAGAGAGGAGGCTGCAGCGCAGGCACTGCGTGTGGGAATTCCCTGTACCTCCTGCTCAGCTGGCTGCGAACTCAAAAGCGCCCCCAAAATAGACAATTTTGTAAAAGTACATTTATCAGGGTCTTATAAGCCTCATGATATTTAAAGTATCCACTGGCATTTCAACCTACGCATTCACAAGTAAGTAAATCTAAATGAGAAGGGTAAATGGAGGTATCACTGTCTTAATACACACTCAGATCTACTCAGAAAAGGAAGTTTTATTTTTAAAAGTTTAAGGTATATAAAAAAGACTATACAAAACACTACATGGTAACTGTCCAATCCATTCATTTAACCGAATGTAGTATTAATTTAACCTGGGCAGCCATTAAAGTGACCCATAGCCAATCTGTACTTGTTATCTTATCTCTTAAACGCTGGAGTAAAACAAATATTTTATCACAAAGTAATATTTTAAATTAACATTTATATCAAAGTTTACCATTTACTTCACATATATTTCAATCTTCATTTTATCAAGAAATAAGCTCAGAGAACGGACATCTCCACTCAGTTTAGTGCTACCAGAGTTCTGAAGTTTGGGCTGAGCTCCTTTCAATCTGCTGAAAAGCAATCTCTAATCTTAGCCATTCCCAACCCTTTCACTCCAAACCACCATCACTCTTCACTTCCTAGTAGGCCTACATGAGAGGGAGAGGCCTAGGAAATACCCCATCCAACTACTTCAGTGAGCTGGGATGCAGCAACTTTTAAATGACTTTGTGAGCTCTCCTCATGGTACCAAAGGGTTCTTGATTGTAAAAGTGATTCCCATGGAGCCAGTCTGAGGAAATACTGCCATGGTGAAGAGGGATAGCTAAAAACTAGCCTATTCAGACTGAAAATATGAAGACCAATATGAGAGAAATAAATCAATTTGGGGAGTAAAATACATAATTAAAAATACAAGCCAGAATACTAAAATCTGAGTTCGTCAAGTTCCCAATGGGATTTCCGGAAGGCATCTCTGTTACATCATACAAAAATAAATTAATACAATAAACTGTGAAGATAAAAAGGATGTTCTATAGGACAGAATATTTTATACTTAAATGCTCCAATTTTGTGATAAAGTATGCTATGAGAGTCCACAATTTCTACCTAATAAATTATTGTTGTTTCATTCAATAAAGATTGAGACAAGTTAATCCCTTAATTCATTATTTAATTCAGAACTGGATTTGTTTCAATATATAGTGAGACTATACAATAGTAACATCAAACTGTTAACTGAGACTTTTGAGTCTCCCGTACCTCTGAGAGTCCAACGCTCTACCTTAAGATTCTCTATACTTTCTTTAACTTGAAGTCTCTGATGTGATTAGACTGCAGTAGGCTAACTGGGTTCACAAGCTAGTCTCCTCACTAAAAACAGACAGAAGGCATAAGAAGTTTCTGCTATTTTCTCACAATACTCAAACCGAGTAATATTTTTGTTAAATGAGCATTCACCAATCATTGGTTGGTTAGCCAAAAAACAGGCTCTCGAGAAATGTGAAAACAAAATCCTCAGGACCTTCCCAGGTCCCCGTCCTATTTCCACCATACAGTATATGAAGGCATTTGTCCTTTAGAGTCAAATCTGAGCCCAGTAGCTGAAGCGCAAAATAAAAGAACACACTGAGCTACCGACAGCTACTAAAACAGAAATGCATGCATCACACACACACACACACACACACACACACACACACACACACACACAAAGGAACACGTAAGAATCAAACACTCCTGCAAAACCTACCTGTGCACTTCCCAATATTTGATTCTAGTAACACTCTTTTCACTTCAAGTATTTCCAAGTCCTGGGGCTATATTTCTCATACAAACTGCCCCCCAAAACTATAGCCATCTCTTAATTCTGTGGCTCTCAGGGTAATTCAATAGTGCACAGATCCCTTTAGGGCTGCAAACTAAACTAAGAGCAGACCCTGTAGCTAGAGACTGCCAGGATCTGCATGTGGTTCAAGATCTGCCTGTCTCTCCTCTTAACCTTGCACCTTTCAAGCTCTAGTGAAGGTCATCTTTTTTTCAGATGATAGTAAACTCCAGTATTCAAGCACTAGTCCAGTATTTAACACCGTATCTTTTCCAACCTCCATCCATATTTAATGCTTAAGAATAGGCTCACAAGAAAATTTAAATGTGTTCATGTGGCCTCTCTTCACACATATTATGGAACACCACTGTCCCGGTGTGCATTAAAGCAAAACTGAAAATCAGCGAACTGTACAAGTTAGTTTGTAACATTTTCTTTCCTGTTCCCTCACAAAGTTGTGTATACGCCTTCAAAGACTAAACTATAATAATTTCCATAATGATTAAAAGAGCTTCAACTTCTGCGTATTTACTCAGGAAATGCCAGCTTTTGTTTTAGCAGCAATATAATCACAGGTAATAATTCTCAGTTTGTATCTAATGTATCACTTTTGTATTTAAATTCACTACTCAATGGCTATGTGCTGCTTAAATATTGACCTTCCTTACCATTAAGTATGTAGATTGATAATCCATCTGGGTAGGGAAATTAAAAAAGTTTTCCCGTAGATACTGAAGGCAGTATCAATCTCAAGAATATTTTTCAAAGTTGCTAATAATACACAACAAAGCTCTTCGTACATGACGTATTACTGCGTAGATAACATTCTACAAGCTATGCACATGCACGGAAGTACTTTTACAACATTCTACTTCCCCATTTAACTAAGCAAAAACTGGCCATTAAAGAACAGTTCAATTTACTTTACATTATAGTGGTAAATCATTTGAGCTAAGGCTGGCATGCGTATAGCATGTCATTTAGAAGGTAGGGAAAAAAGGGCAGGTGTAACCTGCAGAGATGTGACGTAACAGTATGTCCACCAGCACTGCACTTGCTTTACTGTAAGAATAAAGTCATCAAGCCATGCCTACAAGCCTGTGGAGCCTGTAAAATGTCAACACTCTGGGACGCTGGGGAAGAATCACAGTTCAAGACAGCGTGTACGATTTAGAGAGATACTGTCTCAAAACCAAAACTAAAAAATGAGTTGGGTCTGTAGCTCAATGTAAATGCCCTGCACTTGATCTCCAGGAGCACGAATAAAAAAAGAATAAAGTGAAGCAGGCCTCTAACTCAGCACTCTAGGAGTCTGCGGCAGAATGGCAAACTCAAGACCAGCCTGAGCAACTCAGCCATACTGAAACCCTTTCTGAAAATCTAAAATAAAAAATGGGTTGAGGATATGGGTCAGTGTGAAGGTCCAGGGCCCACTCCCAAGTACTACAAAGAATCAAGTAATCATCTTTAAGACTGTTCAGTTTCTAATTCCAGTTTCAAAAACAAAATAACATGCCAGCCAGGCAGGGACGCATCTGTAATCTGAGCTCCTTGGGAGGTTGAAGCAGAAAGATGGCAAGCTCAAGGCCAACCTGGGCAATTTGGTGAGACAATTGTTTTAAAATAAAATGTATAAAAGGCTGGAGATACAGTTCCATGACAGAGTGTTTGCCTAGTATGCAGGATTTAAGCCTCAGTACTGCAAGAAGTAGTAACAATAATACTCGTATGCCAATTCAAAGCCAACATCTTATATTTCATGCTATTTATAATAGCAACTGACTTTTCTGCATAGAAATTTCCATGAATAAGTATTTAATGTTTCCTTTACTTAGCTGTGATTTTAAGTGACAGAACTGCCAAAATCATGGATCAAAGTCTCCATGTAGTCTGGTTCATCTACCATTACCAACCATTCTAGGGGGGAAAATCCAACACTGGAATACAAGTGCTTAGACCATGTACCCAAACTTTCATTATGTAGTTGACACTGCACTCAAGCCGCACGCCTCCCTGAAAACACTCTTGACCCTTTCCTGCAATAGCAGGCTTGTACATTTTGCTTGCTAAGGCATCCTCTTCTACCAAGAAACCTCTCGTGAGTCATCAGCCAGGGGAATAGTTTTATCTTTCTAATACTTCAAATATGCCCCTCTTATGACCCTTTATCTGTCTCTTTTAAAAATAGCTTCCTCTCCATATTTCTTTCTTTTAGCAGATTGCAAAGGTCCTGATGAGAACACTGAAGAGCTCTTCTTTATAATTTATATTCCATTTGTATTTATATTTTATGTTCCCACATATTTAACACACACCAGAATCTCCACAGTCATACTTGTTGAAATCAATCAATCTGTTAGAATCCATCTGCATATATTCTAATTCCACTGTCCTCATACTTCCTACAGATCTCTGCAAGTAAAGGTAGGTCTTTTCTGCAAACCATCGCTAAACCATGTGGCAAGAGGTTGTCCTCTAAAGAACAACTGGAAATAAGCAATTTATTTTTAAATATTTGTACTAAAAAAAACAACCACCTGAAGTAAATTTCAGACACAACTTGATCCCTAAAGAAATTAACAGAAAACTACATCCTATGAGATCTTATTGAAGGAACTAGGATTATTTAGCCTGGAAAAAGAAAAAAGAACAAAGGTGATCATGATTGTTCTCGTCATGCAACTATGGGATTGTCCCACAAGACAATGATCAACCTCCTCTACATAGCTGCTGAGTGCAAAGCCAATGGTGAAAAGGAATGTCCGAGTGGAACAGGTCTCCCTAAGGAAGAAGCAGGCGTTTAAGCAGAGAATGAACACAGGCAGTCCCAGGGGATTTCTCCTGCAGTTGGGAAGTAAATGATGCCTCTAATGGTCTTATCTAATGGTAAAATTTTATAAAAGACTTCATATCACAAAGCATCCCATCACCAGTTGACAGTTCAAAGTCAACACATCAGTTCCTACACCTAAGCATAATTTAAATTACACACTTTAAGAGATGTCCTAAATAACTCATCACTGCTATGCTACCAACTGTATCATGGGGAGAAAAACTCAGCAAAAGCTTCACTGACCCTGATGATGTAATGGGCTCAAAACCAAGATCTAACCCACCTGAGGAAAAAGAAAAGAGCCAGGGACAGAGACGAAGAACAAAGCGGCAGCCTCTCTGTGTATCAGAGCAGACCCTGAGAGTCCCACTTCTTTATCTCTCCCCCGTTCAGGGGCTCAATCTTTTTTAGAATTACTTACATCTTCAGTGTAAATAAGGACAGCAGCTTAAATTTACACAACTGCAAGGCACAGTAAAAAATTTTCCTGTGAAATTTAAACCAAAACCAATTGGCTCAAAGGAGGTAACAGTTAACCTTGTTTGCTTTTATGCCTGTAAGAAAGGTTGCTATAATCAGTGGGCTTCAAAGCCACAGCAATGGTTATTAATTTCAAAATATCTTTTGCTTCCTTCATATTGCTCTTATCCTCAATCACCCCTAAGAATAAAAGAAAGACAAATGACCTGGACAATTTCTTCATGAAATAAATTCCTACTAGGAGAGGGAGGAGAGAGACACTGAGAATGGGAGGGGGAAGGACAGGTAAAGAGGGAGAAAAAGTGGTCGAACAAGATATATATGAGCACAAATACCCAAATTGCATGTCATTAACATGCTACTGAATCTATACAGTTCATGCATATTGAAATAAAACAACTTCTGGGGGAAAAAGAAGATACACTGCATCCAATACTCACACCTCAGTTAATCAATTAATTCATGGGATTATTTGCTAAGATGTAAAATTTTTCCAGATCAGCTATTAATTCCCATCACGATCATTTTCAGATATCATGAGACTTAACATGAGCAAATTCTCACCGAACATCAACAAAAATCAACTGATGACTAAACAAACGTGGGAGTCTGTCCACTGGAAAATCCAATCTCCACATTTAGCATCCAATTATTTGCTATATTCAATACAGTCAGGTGATTTACTTTAAAAGGCCATTTAGAATTATTCTCAGGCAGTTGGCCATTGTGAAGGCCATACTTGATTAAATTTGGGCACCAAGTTCACCACAAATATACTAAGGTCATTTGCACAAGTAAACAGATCAGACATTTAAAACCAAACATCTTTGAGTCCCTTCTCTTTCTGGGTTCCTTGAGCTTGATTACAGGTATACCATGTACCTGATACTATATTACTCACATTATTGACCTACACAAAATGTTAAGTCCACCAGGAGATCTTACAACATGCTGTGGAGGTGCTGACCATAATCTTTCCAGAAGCAATTACATATGCCTGGAATAAGCTGTATCAGTAGAAACCTAGTCACCCTTGTCACAAATGTATTGCTGTGTGTCAGATTCTTTTCAACTGAATTATTCTCAAAACTTAGTGTTGCTTCACACACTAAAAATAGCCACTCGTCCTCTCGTGTGTCGCCCTGCTGTCCCCAGGAGGTAAGGCGGTGCTATGAACAATGCTTCACTTTACAGATGAAGAGACAACGAAACAGAGGTACAGTCACTCTGCGTGAATCATTCTGAAAACCAATAATGAGGCAAGCAATAAACTAGTCGGTTCAGAGTGTAGGGCTGTCCATTCTGGTGGCCTGGAAAGCCCTAGAATGGGCGTTAATGAGCACTTCCTCGTAACTGCAGAAGAGTTATCTAAAATCATCATTTTATCCAGAAAGTCTCTATTTCTCTCATTTTATCTAGAAAGTATGCTTTCATCTAAGAGTCCGAACATGAACTTAGACAATCAGCCACTGAGAAAGCAAAGTGAATGTTTATCATTTTGGATTTTTCCCTCATCGGAGGAAGGAGCCGAGATTACTCCCAGTGTAGAAAGACAAAGTTTGACAGTCGTTCCGTGCATAATTGGAAGCTGAACTCCCCATGACCTATTCACAAAGTGTTAGGCCAGCCATTGGGACTGTCCCGTGGGGCACTGCTGGGTGGCACAAACAGAGGATTTCACCACTAGCTTTGCCCGACAAGACCCAGCTTCAGCCCAGCCTTCCCACCTCCACTTCACTATGCCTCCTTGGGGCAAGGGCAAGTGGAGGAAACAAAGACTCTTCCTCTTCTACACCAAATTTATCCAAGCAGGCCGACTGAGAAGCAACCCTGCCTTGCCCTCCACACCCATGTGGCACCTTCACATAATGGTCCTTCTCGGAGTATCACGAGCAAAAGACAGCCAGAGAAAACTTCCCATGTGGAAGAATCCTTGTGCAACTATAAATTTCCCTATCGGCCATGAAATGCCTCAAGATGGCTCCTTCTGTTCACTACTGTAAAGCAGACAGTAAGTTTAGATCCCGGGAGCCACTGGCTATGGTGGTTAAGAGGTGTTTGTGACTGTTGAGTGCACAGGTGAGAAAATTGTTTTCTGAAGGGCGTCTTATAAAATTGAAAATGGTAAGCCCACTTAAGGTTGAGCCTATGACAGACTGTGGTGCTGGGACAGACACTAGCCAGGATGCTAGCCCACTGGGGACTTCCTTCGACTCTGACCTCCATCTTACTATGTGACAAAATGTCTTTCCTTACCATTTCTACTGCAGGCTTCTCGGGAATTATGATCAAAAGCATTCACCATACACCGTGTTAGAGCGCATCCCCTGTGTGTCTTACACTGTATTCAGCACACTTTCGTGGAAATGAAAGCATCCTAACCTACTAGAAACCTTGTAACAAAAACCAGATGAAAAAAACGAAAAATTAACTTAAAGATTAAAAATATAAATTCCAAATATAATTTAATTTGTAGTCATCTCCTCACCTTAACAAGTTTATAAATGTATTTTTAATAGAATGTGTCTTTTTTTAATCTTTTTTTTTTTTTGGTGCTGGAGGTGGAACCGAGGGCCATAAATTGGCTATATACATCCCCAGGCCATTTTTTGGCTTTTGATCTTCAGTCTTACTAAGCCACTAAGTTGCCCAGGCTGGGCTCGAATTTAGGGTCTTCCTGTTTCAGCCTCCCAGCGTACTGAGATGACTGGCCTGCAGAACGAGGACCACAGCTTTTCAAACTTTTTTCTTTTTTAACTTCCTCATGCTAGGACCCTGCTTTTGTGGGTATGAAGGGTCATTAATGTTAAAGCATTAAAAAATAATAATTTTTGTTTTTGTTTTTGAGACAAGGTCTTGCTCTGCAGTCCAAGCTATTCCCGAACTGTTTTTTGGCCCAGGCTGGCCTTGAACTCAAGGCGATCTGCCTGCCTCAGCCTCTTGAGTGGGATTACAGTGTCTGCCATCATGCTAAGCTTATGTGGTGCTAGGGCATCGAACCCAGGGCCTTGTACGTAATAGGTAAGAGGTTAAATATTGACCTATGCCCTAGACCCCAAAACACACACATGAAGTAAGTAGTGTATTTCAGCATGGACTTAATACATCTTGTGTAGAAATCCCTGAAAACACTGAAAAGCAGGACAGTGACTGAATTTCCAGAAAAAAAAAAACTCTCCTTTTGTCAACTAGAATGTACACTCTCTGAGGGCAAAGAGGGTTCTTTTACTGTTCTGTCCACCGCCGAATAACCAAAAACAGCCCCTTTCCCAGACCAGAATTTCTGTTAGAACATTTTTCTGAAGCCAGTGGGCCCGAGGCCCAGGAGTGAATGAACACTGCTGCTCTGGTATTTGACACTTACACAGAAGTTCAAGTTGGGTAATTCAGGCCCTACAGGAATTTTTTTTTTTAACAAAAAAAACTCTAAACCAGACAATTTTTTTCACTCCGTTAGCACAGCACACTAGCTGCCTAAAGTGAGAAATACCAAAATTTTAATAGATATTTCCATTTGTTCACAGTTGAAAGCCATGTACATTGCAACACTGTCGTTTTCAACCATTTCAATCAAGAGTTTAATGGACCATTTGAAAATATTTAAGTAATATTTTCTGTCACAATTTGAGTTCTTTTGTGTTTTTCTTTTAGTCTAAACCCATTTTAAGAAGAATCAGAGCTGCCAGGAATTAAACATTTACTATGTGTTCACTGAGATTCCTACACATATTGTCACAAAAATTTCACAATGACCCTGAAACAGATACAGTCCTCATTTTGTAATCTCAGGAAGGTTAAGTGACTTTTCCACATTCCCCCCACCTGGAGGTAGACCTAGACAGAATTCACCCTGCGGTGACTTTAAATCCCAGCTCTTAACCCCTAGGCTAAACGTTTAATCCACTGGCTCACACCCATACACTGCTGGGGAAACACTGTACTAGGTGACAGCAATAGCTGGCTTTTTTAATATTTGAGATACTTTTGATGTGTAAACAAAACAATTGCTTACAGTGCAAGAAACAGTCCCGAAGTCAGGTCCTGCTCTCCCAGCGACTGTCTGTCCTTGCAATACCCAGGTGACTTTTCAGAATCTCAGTTTCCTTGAGTGGAAACATCAAGACCAGAACACATATTCTCAGGGTGGCTGTCAGAGCAAAGGGAGCTAATATATGGGAGAGAGTCTGCTAGGGAGCCTGGCACAGGACAAGTGTTCTTTAAACCTCAATTCCCTTCCTTCTAACGGATTTGCTCAATTGGCACTGTGTTGATTTTAAGTGTTTAGTTCATCCTAGTAATACCATAATTACAGAATAAAATGACATTGCATTCTCTGTAGCTACAAAGTGGAATTTATAAACTAATAGAATATGAGTTGGAAGAGGCTTTCGAAGCCATCTGTTCGAATCGCTTCCATTTCCAAGTGAAGTCCGGAGAGCTTTGATGACTTGCTTCCAAGTTTTCACAGAAAGTTCACTGCAAAGACGGGACGAGACCTTAAGTCCCTCCCACCCCTACTCCCGCTGTGCCCTGAGTTTGCCTCACGTTACACAGGCATGGCAACACATGTAATTTTCAGACAATTAAGCAGTATAAAATAACCTCAACTTAATTGCACCCAATTAACAAGCCAAATTAGCGTTTCATATGTACACTATTAAACTAGTTGTCTGGCTTCCAAAAGAAATACAGCATGTTTCAAATGAATCTACCATTTTAGTGAACAAAGCTTCTTACAATTTAAATTACCTTTCCTATAATCTTCTTTACATGGAATTAAACATAATCTCCATTTTTTTAAAAAAATGGCTTCTTCTACGACTATCTAGATGAGAATTCACGCTGTTTTAAGTTTCAAATTTTTCTTTCTTCCTGAACAAATAACGACTTTTCTAAGGTTTTCTATGTCTATGTGGGGCCCGCATGCTTGTATGCATACATAGGCTTACAGATCTCTACGCAAATAAAAAGGAGGGTATAGCTACATTTACCTACAGCTTACTGTAAAAGTCCCACCTTTCAGATGGGATTCCCAAGTCAAGTGAATCTGCCGCAATGCAAATAAGAACTTCAATGATCTGCGTTCTTTTCAGACAAAATGAAACCACTAAATAAATCTTTGCCAAACATAGCAGTGCCTTTCAAACACACTGCGCTCTGTCCACTCTCTGCCCAGTATTGTCAGGATTTAGATACAGTTGCACATCAATTAACAAGTGGTATTCCAATTAACCACTCATAAATCAACCTCTCCTTCCTTGTCTATTTACACAGTAAAAATATAAAATGCAAACATTTTTGAAATACAAACATTTTTACAAATTGGTGTTCGCTGACCAGTTTTAATTGTTGCTAAGTATATTTTCTGGAGTAAAGAATAGGTAAAACAAGGCTGGCTAGACTTCACTTAAAACTCTGCTCAAACCTACCATATATATATATAGCCATGTTTAACAAGTATCTTAACCACTTTTGTAATTTTTTTTTTGCATCCCAAAGTGCTTTAAGACATCTATTACCAAGACCACAGAATTCACACCACTCTGTCACAGAACTCAGTCTCTACAACTTCTCTTTTGGACATTGTGACAATCAGACCATCTCCTTGCTGCCACCGCCATCCCATACAATCTTTCTAACACACACACCTCTCTTCATAGTGCCACACTCCTCGACCCATAAACCGTAAGTGAAAGTCTACTCTTCTCAGCAGGCGCCCAAGGCCCCACGGGATCGGAAATCATGAACCTTTCAGGCTCCCCAACTTTTGCCTCCCTAGCACCATCCCTGTGTCCCACACCACTACTAGGAAGCCCCTGCCTTCTTGGTGCAATTCTACTCAACAAGGCTCCAGATTGAAATCTGCCTCTTCCGGTGAAGACCTTCTCATCCTTGCAGTTAGGAAAACAAAA